>JBCEWC010003911.1:0-28800 GCA_038996855.1 Solanum aculeatissimum | reverse complement strand
TTTCCATGCTTCAAGGTCAAGAACGATGGCTTGAATTTAGTTGTCCATCCACCCAAAACTCTTCCACCGAAAGCATGTTCAATGGTAAAAAATGGTGGGATTTTTTTTCTTCTTTTTCAAATATTACAACAGTATCGTGTGTCCATTAACATGTTAAACGCATTGTTGCCTCCAAAGGAGTCCCAGTGTAAATATTACGAACACCACCAGAGTAAATTTTTCAGAAGGTCACTCAACCTAGACAAATTGACTAATAAAACTATATATCTATTTTATTTTTATATTAATAAAGTCACTCAACTTATACTCGTCATCTTTTGATTTGTCTGTCTTACTTTCCTTTCAAGTCCATTTCTAAAAGAACGTTCCTTAATTCTTTTGACAATTTTTTAATTTCAGTTTTCCATATAACATGTTTAAGACTACAAGATTAAAAGACAAATCAATACAATTAATATATCTTTAATTTAAATTTATAACATTCAAAATTCTTTTTTATTTTTTTAAATTTCGTATCAAATTAAAATATAACAGATAAATTAAAAGAAGAGAATATCACATTTTCTAATACTAAATCAATAATTAAATTAAGCACGAAAATGAAAACTCCTATAAATACAAATATGCCCAATATATCAAAACTCATTGCCCATAAATAAAATAAATAAATCATTCTTATAAGAATAAGGAGACTTTTTTCGAAAATAATCTGTCAATAAAAGTAGCATCTTCTGGGAGTTTGGGAAGGGGACAACTTTGACAACAACTCAAAAGTAAGAAAGAAGCAAAATATAATTGAAATAAGTGCCTTTAAATTAACAAAGCTACTGATTAATTAGTTAAGTGATGATTGAATTGATTTCACCTCAATATCGTTTAATTTGGTATGATATTTAAAAAAAAAAAATTTAAAAATTAGATTTGTTAGAGAAGAAGCAATATATAAAGGAGATAATCAAGTTGAATGATAAGTAATTCTTTATTTTTAATCAAAAATTTTAAATTTTAAATTTATTGATTTAAAATTATCTTTCTCCGATGAATTAAACACAAATAATAATAGTTCAATTCATTTTGATTCAATTAGGATCAGACAAATAAAAGAAAATCTTAATATTTACGAGAACTAATTCATTTCAAATATAGATAATGTTTTCACATCAATATGAGTTGAGTCAATACAAATGGACGAGTCATTAACTCACCGATAAATTACTCTGACTTAAATGTACTAAAACGTGAGTCATAACCCAATTCTTTCTAAGTTTCAACTTTTTTTATTTATCCTTTTATAATTTTTTTAATTTAATACCCAATAAAATAACTTTTTTTTAAGATTATAATTATACATAACAAATCAGATAATATATATATTTTATATATTTATTAAGCATAGCAAGAGAATCCTACCACATGACTTTCCTGTCCTCAATTGTGTCAGCATTAAACTCGCAACGCAACATGTGTTTGGGTTAGAAATTTATTATTTATATTTATTTTATAATTTTTTTTAATATTTATAATATGATATATAAATAGAATATTTGAATTTAGTTTCAATTGATTTGAATAACCAAACTTTGATATATATATATATATATATATATATATATATATATTCAGACATCTTAATTTGATCTCGATATTGTGTATCGTGGATATTACATGCTGATGTGACATATAAATTTTGAAAATTTCTAGATAATTATTTTGTGAGTAGGAGTGTTCAGCTCACATATAATGTACACAAGTTGAAATATCGAGATGTATATAGTTATTATTAATTAAAAATTAAATTAAAGTGTCTAATTTTAGATCTTGACATTTATTTCATAACCTAATTTGACATTCTTTGTAATATTTTTATAATATTATTTTTTTTCACAAATAGTGTCAAATAAAATACTTTTAGAGTGTTTTCATCATTAAATACATTTATTTATCTCTATATCTTTATTTTTTTAATAATAAAATATATGAATAATGACTTTTTGGTTCCTTTCGTTTAATGGTGTGGATTACTAGACATTGATGTTGTAAAACATATTCCAAAATGGTTCACTTTGTTTCTATAAATTTTAACAAAAGACAATAATTTAATAATTAATAAACTAAGTAATCAAGTTTATAATTTTATACTACTTAGTTTTAAATTTTTCATTATCATTAATTATAGTTATTTCTCTATTATATTTTTCAAGACATTATATTTATTATATTCCAAAGACGATTTGATAAAATTATTCTTATATTATCATTTACTGCTTCTTAAACGCTATATCAAGTGGACAACTATTATTGGACGGAAAAATTGTGGTCAAACTATGTTATTTTTAATCCCAATTAGGTGGAGTAACCATTTGAGAAAGAAACAAATTAAAAGCATACTCTATGACTTAGGTCGGCATTAATTAATAATAATCTTTGTATTTTCTATGTGATTTTGTTTTAATCCTTTAATCATGATGTAATTATTTCTCCATATAAAAAAACTCTCTACACCCCTCTTCCGTTTTGATGTGTATAAGATTCGCTTAAGGTGTCCCGTACGTGTACATCATCTTTAAAAGCTTGCTAGTCTAAACGTATTTTTCGTGCTTGATCCACCCTTAGCTCACCCTCCGTCAGGGAAGCGAGTTCATTCGCTTTCATTATTAAGCGATTTAGTGTCATCGCTGAGCTTTAACCTACCATCGTATACTGAGAGAGAGTACTGACTCTTATATTATATTTGTCATATCCTGAGTTCATAACACATATCATCTACTTTTGGCCTAGATCCATATGAATTTTGTCTTTTGGGCTATGTCACATCGAGCCCCAAAAGGTAAAAATGCATGTATCATGCGGACTTGTGTTATACCTTATGTATAATTCTCTTTACTTTTGTATCTCTTTTCGGTGCATGATTCATCTAGAGTGTCATATGCACCTCATCTTCAGAAAACTTGCAATCCTTTAGGTAGCACACATAAATAGTTAAGCTTGCATATATAAAATTGTACGAGTAAACACATACATTATATGTGGCGTCCTACTTGGCATATATCCTACACGTATTATATCATGTAAGAGGTGTGCGCCTACTTGTCAAATTTGTACAAGTTAGTGTTTATCTATGTACATCCAAAGTTGGAAAACATAGATGTCAACTAAGATCAAGTTGAAAGACACGTTTATATATTATATCAATTATTAATATACCTATTTAATATTATTCTTATATGCCCAATCAAACAGACCCATAAAATATACTTTCTCTGTCCCATTTTAGGTGTCATGCTAAAGTACTTTGGCACAACCTTCAAGGAAAAAAATAATTAGAATGTTGTTTACTAATATGACCCTTATAAGTAATTAAATTTTTATCTATACATGTATCTCTTGATTTTAAAATATATAATTAGTGCTAAGGACAAAATAAAAAAAAATAATTAATTTTTCTCATGATTATCTAAATTAATAACTATTTTTAATATATCTGATAACAAAAATAGGACAGTGGGAGTAAAATATATAAGCATGCTGCAAAGACAATTAAGGAAACCTTAACCAATTAAGTAACTGTATAGTGTGTGAATGGACAAAAGGATTGAATATCAAGTGAGGCTTTTCTCCAATTATATAATAATAAATAATACTATAAAATAAATAAGATTAATTTTATTTAAATAATTTCATGAATAAAATGGTATTTTGATCTATTGTAACAAATATATCTAACATCATATTTTTCATTTATTAATTAAAATCATCTCAGCCTAACTTTACATAAAACACAAACAATTAATTAATGCATTAATTAACATGATTAAATATATTTTCAATTAATTAATATTAACTATATAGATATTGTTTCTTGTGTTATGATCTATCTTTCATTAAGTTTTCAATAATTTCAGATTATTGTTCATCTTTTGTTATATTAAAATAACCTCATGTAACTTTTGTAGCAGATAATATGTCTTATTTTTTAAATTATTAATAATTTTTAGACGATTTAAAGGGGAGTCTTGGAGTAACTGATAAAATTATTGTCAAACAACATTTGGTAGAAATGCAAGGCAAGACTGCATACGAAAGACTCTTGTAGTCGGGCTATCCCCAAATCCTGCACATATATAACGTGAGCTTTGGTGCATCAAACTTGCCCTTTTATAGACGATTCGTTATTTTAAAAATTATTTGACACTATTAATATATAAAACACAAGTTGGAAGAGTAGCTCGATGCACAAAATATCTTGCGTTCACATATGACACAAAAAAAATCACACCTTCATTAAGTAATTACTCCCTCCATCTCGTTTTATGTGGCCCCTTTCCTTTTTTGTTCGTCCCAAAAAGAATGTCATCTTACTATATGTAGAAACAATTCACCTTCAACCATTTTACCCTTAATGAAATACTCTAATTTACAACCACACTAATATCAAAGGATTAATTTATTATCACAAATTTTAAAAGTCTTCCTTCATTTTCTTAAACACCGTGTCAAGTCAGACGATGTCACATTTTAGGCAGAAATAAATAATATGAGGGGGTGAGAGGTATGTGTGGGGTGGGGGGTAGTGCACCGTCCATGAGCAAAGCAAAACTAAAACCAAAACAAAATATCCAAAAACTTCACCAGATCTAAATCTTCCTCTTGTTCTCACAAGCTATGTTATTAGCTAACCCTAGCTTATCTCTTCCTTCTGTTCTTTTCTACAAAACTAAGAAAAAAAAGTGAACTCAATTTTTTTTTTGATTCAATAAAATCATTACAATATCTACTTTTCAAATCACTACATCCTTTTCCTTTCTTGTACTTTCATTTTTTCTTTTATTTGCTAATTTTCCAAACTTGAGTTCTCTCTCACTCTCTTTCCATCAAAACAAGTAGATTATCAGAGGTAGATTCAGAATTTAGAGTCAACTGGTCATAGTAGATTGATGTGATCTATTAGAGACATGTCTACTTTCATTTTTTCCTTCCATATATGTATAAGTGATTCGATCTGAAAGTGTAGCTAGCTAGTCGTTGAACCTGTTCTAGATCCGTCTTTCTGAGAATTGATTAAAGAAAAAAAGACTATGGATCCGTCAAACAATTCTCTACCCCCTCCTTTCCACACGAGAAATTTCAACTTACAACATCACCACCAGCACCAGCACCACCAGCAACTTCAGTTCCAACAAAGCTCGGAAGATGAGCAAAGTGGAACAAATGGCCTAAACATGTCCGGGCAAAAGAGAGATCGCGAAGATAACAACAACAACAACGACAACAACAACAACTATAATGACTCGAATGTAGGTGAATCAACCGATGAATTAGGCATTGACGGAACAAATAGAGAAGGAGATTTCAATAGAAGGCCTAGAGGTAGGCCTGCTGGATCCAAAAATAAGCCAAAAGCACCTATCATCATCACTAGAGATAGTGCAAATGCCCTTAGAACTCATGTCATGGAAATTGCTGATGGTTGTGATATTATGGAAAGTGTTTCAAATTTTTCAAGAAGACGTCAAAGAGGAGTGTGTATTATGAGTGGAACAGGAAATGTTACAAATGTAAACTTAAGACAACCAGCTTCACCAGGTACAATTTTTTTTTATTTTTTTAAAAAAATTTCGATGAGAGACTTAGTAACATTACTTTTTCTGGGGGCTTATCAGGTGCGATTGCAACCCTACATGGACGTTTTGAGATTTTATCCTTAGCAGGATCATTTCTCCCACCACCAGCTCCACCAGCTGCTTCAGGGTTGACTATATATTTAGCTGGCGGACAAGGTCAGGTGGTGGGAGGTTGTGTGGTAGGGTCCCTTATGGCATCTGGTCCAGTTGTTATTATGGCAGCTTCGTTTAGCAATGCAGCTTATGAAAGACTTCCTTTAGAGGAGGATGATTCAAACCAACTTCCTGTCCAAGGAGGTTCACTAGGTTCTCCTGGAGCGACAACTGTCACTCCAGGAGGAGGACAACAACAACAATTACTAGGTGACCCTTCACTCTTTCATGGAATGCCACCAAATCTTCTCAATAATGTTCAATTACCTTCCGAGGCTTATTGGGCAACAGGTCGACCTCCATTCTAACTAGATGAGATTCTTAAAAGGGTCAGGTAATAATAATTTACTCTGATTTACTTGTTTAAGGTCACGATCCTCTGGTATTGGATCATATATGTCATGATCCAAAATTTGAGGGTCGTGACCTTTAATTAGTTGAAATTAGTTTACAAGAATTTCTTAGCAATGAGTTATTGTTGATCATTTTATTAAGTTTTTTTTTTTTTCATAATTGTTAATTTCTTTTAGTCTCATTACACTTTAGTGCCATTTGAATTTAGGTTTTTCTATTGTAAGTTTGACTATGATCACATGATATGAAATGTTTGTCATTAATTTTATCAATTGAATCATAATGTAAACTTTGTTAATTTCTTGGTGAGTTCCATCTTCATGAAATTATTGCTTACAATAAATTAATTTTAACTCTTATCCCTACCAAAGAAAAGAATCATGGTTATTTATGAAACTCATAATTGTGTGAGATTCATTAAAAACACATCATTATTCCATAATTATGTTTAGTACTTTGCTATTATAGTACTCTCTCCATCCCAATATGTGTTGGTATGAATTTCAAGAGCCAAACTATTTTTTCTATGATCTAATTTTATCTGAATTTACGATCAAAATTAAGAAATTTGACTTTTAAAATTCAAACTATGACAATTAAATTGGGACTTCCCTACCTATGTTGCTCCAACTCTTCAAAAGAGTCTGTGGGTGAATGCCGAATTCGTCAAAAATAGTGTACTTTCGAAGAATCCAACACTAGTGCGGCATTGCAAGTGAAGAATCTGCACAAATTAGTTCACTATTGTATTTTGTTTTCAAACCTGCTTTGATATGCTTTGTTTGAGCCAAGAGTTCATCAGAAACAGTCTTTCTACCCCACAAAATGAACATTAAGGTTTGCACATACTCTAACATTACACTGCATATATTATTATCGTTGACACATAAATTAACACGGAGGAAATAATATATATATATATATATATATATATATATATATATTATATTTGTATAATTTAGGGTTAAAACTATGTAAAAATTAAGTGGGGAGACATGAGTCTGAATTAGTGCAGTGGTTTGCACGTGCACAGTTACTGAACAAGTTCTTTCTCGAGGCAAAACCATCTGTAACGTTTGCCACCTCTGCTCTCTGACTCATTGTCTTTTCTTTAATTATTTGAGCCTTACTTAACTAACAGTTCTAAATTTCATAAATAAACAATCTTAGGATTTTTATTTTCTTTTATTTACGTATCGAGAGCATCGAGCAGAAATCACATTGCGTAAATATTAATTGAGATCACTATAATGTTTTGTTTTAGTTAAATAATGTTGAATTTTCTTTGTCTGTATCAATTCTGAGTTGGTTGTTCGATGCTCGTCGGAGAAGGCAAATAACGTTCTCATTCTCTCACACGGTGATCGCTCGATCTCTCACGAGAGTAGCTTGAGTAGTTTATCAAAAATCGATAGATTTATGTACTTAGGAGAATCCTCTACGGTGAAAAATTATACTATTTTTATATGGTAAAAATAATGTTTTATCTATATATAATAGATGTCAAACTCCCTTCAGTTAGTTCGTGTGTCTATTTCTTAAAATTTTGAACCCCTTAAAGAAAATCCTGAAACTGTCACTACTACTGAGTAACCTAAAATTTAAGCATGATTAGTTGGCAAGATAATGAATATCTTCTTATACTCTAGGGTTATAATGAGTATCTTTTCTTTCTTTTTTTTACTTCAATGTTAATCGACTTTTATTGTTATCAAAGTTTGAACTCATGACTTGTCGATTTATTCGCTTATTTAGTCAGAATTATCAAGTATTAATAATATAATTATCATTATATTATATTTAGATGTTAACTTAATTATCGCTAAAAGAAGAATCTATTACCATTAAATATCTTTTTTATTGTAGTGAAATTAAATATTAGATACGATTCAAACAAAATTTTTTATCATAAAATTATATTGTATAGAAGATTAATTCTTAAATATAATCCTTTGTTAATAAAAATTCTTCCTCCGTCACTTACTATTAAATATCACTCTCAATGAGAGTCCTTTTGACTGACTTGAATTCCAATGTGTTTTCTTGAAATCTTCATTGTAAAGGTGAAACACTTCTCCAGATTCTTTGCATCAAAGCAAGTAAGCATGCACACCTAGATACCCCACCCCATTACTGATGGAGCTAACATTTTGATCGAGGGTGTTCATATTTTTAGAATATGAGTGAGTGATTTTTGTATCAAGGGTGTTCAACAATTGATATATATATATATCAAAGTATCTATATTTAACTTATATATTCGAAAAAAAATTCCAACAAAGGATGTTCATCTGACCACCCTTGGGTGAATATAACTCCGCCCCTGCACCCCACCTGATCACCCTGCCACATTGCTTGCTTTTTGTGCAACACACCATGTAACCTTAACCTCATCTACATGCATGTGCTAATACAATAATATTATTTCTCCGATTTAAAAATGAATGATCTAATTTGACTTGACACGATATGGAGTTTAAAAAAAAAAACTTTTCAATTTGGTGGTCCTAAATTGAAGTTATGTTAAATGTATTAAAATGTCTTTTAATTATGTGGCCTTAAACATGTCACGTAGACAGTGGCGGAGCCAGGATTATTACTAAGGCGGTTCAAAATCTGAAAAAGCAGCCACACAAACTAATCGAAGGAGATTCGATATCTACTGTATACATATAAAAATTATTTTAACCAAGTATAAATAATATAATTTATCGTCAAAGGGGTTTAAGATGAATCCTCTATCAAAGGAGTAGCTCTGCCGTTGTCCACGGAAAATTAAAATCAAAATTTTACGAAAAAAAAGAAAATGAGTCTTTTTTTTTTGAAAGGGAGGAAGTATATACTAATACCCCTTTGCACCTCTAAAGCTTATCCATTCTTTCTCTCTCTATATATAAAGAGACAAATTAAGAATTATTATTTTTTTATTTCTTATTTTTTAAAATATCAATTTTCGGAGGTTATTTTATTAAAAAAATACAAAATATCGATATTCGAAGGTGGATTTTTGCGATCAAGAATCGCAATAATAATGTATTTGAAGAGTATAAATAAAAACCAGAAGTCAATTCTTATATCAACATGAACCGTTGATCTAGTGGTAGAAATATATCCTATTATAATAAAGATGGACGAGGTTGTCATTTCATCAAAAGAGATATTTAGTGACAATATATTTATTTTTGTAAAAAAAAATTTTAGCATCAATTGTGTAAATGCCATTACATCCAGAGTTGCTAAAAGATTTTAGCGATATTTATATAGAACATTCATTATGATATTCATATTTGTTGTCACCATATATTATCGTTAAATTCTTTATTTATTTTTTGCTAAATAAATTTTTTAAAATGCTTGAGGTAGAAATGAGTGGAGGTCATAAATACTATATTTTATAATTATATAATTTAAAAAATTACGTAGCTTTTAAGTTTGTCTCATCAATTAATACGGCGATTAATCTTCTGCCCTTTTAATTAAGACAAAAGTCAGCATCCTTTAAGCAAGTTATTAATTAATTAATTAACAAATGGACAAAAATTACACATCATAATCTTGACTAGGAAATGATTATGACCGTTTAAATTTAAATTGAAAAAAAAATAATTCTATAAAGATCGAGTATATTTTACAAATAATTATTTTTCAGTTTCTGTAATTGAAAATACGCGATGTCACACATTTTCAATAATCCAAGATATTATTTTAATGTTTCAATAGTGAAATTTGAAACGTCCGTTATGAAAATTATTATATATTTAAAAATAATAATTAAAGTTTACGCAAAAATAAAACTATTGTTATATAGACGTTATTTAAGTGCTTAAATTATATATTTTAGGTTTTTCTTACCCTAAAATAAAATCTATTTGTATTTTAATTTTGTCTCTACTTTGGCTATTTTTAAAAAATAAATATCATAATTAAGCAAATTAAATAAGAACATGATTAACCAGTTGACCTTAAACAGGGTGGATTAGCAAAAGATTCTAATTAATCATTGTGTTTATACGTAAGACATCTTGATTAGACATGTTTGGCCATATTATATATTTTTTTCTTCAAATTTTTTTTGAATTTCCCCTAAAAAAAACATTACTTATTTTGTATAAGCATATATTTTTCAACTTTTCGATTTTTTGTGACTCGAGTAATTCTGATTCAATAAAGAAAAACACACACTTTTTTTATTCATTAAAATTGATAATTATTTAAGATCAATACAGACTTAGCTAAAGACAGGAGATAATGAAGAAATACATAGGTACATAATATATACAAGTATTACTTATATATATATTTAAGTTTCTAATTACTATTATTATTTGGAATGATTAATGGCATAAGTCGAGTTTAAATGAAGAAGCAAAAATTCATATAATCGATCTTAATTTATGTGTGACTGAGGACTGAGGTACAATTATTGTTATAATATTCGGAAGCTAGATTCTGTGTTTGGACATAAATTTTACTCAACGAAAAAAGTTTAAAACTTTTGTGAATGAAAATTACTATTTCATCATTTTATTTCTCAAGCCTCGTTTACGAGTCATGGATCATAATACTACAATTATCATGGGCCTGTTTCATGTAACTTGTATTAGATGGGCTACATGGACTTCAAGCCTGGCCCAAACTACTCGGCCCACTAAAATTTCCTCTTGATTTCGACGTCGATTTTGATCAGAAAGTTATGGATCTTTAATTTTTATCCTTCGTAATAAATTACCTTTTCGAGGGGCATAAATTTATACTTTCATATTATAACATTCCACAAATTATGCTCAAACGTCATTTAAGTTATTATATTAATTATTACTAGTAAAAAAAACATTACCTATCAAGGACTTTGGTTAAACTTATAAATCGATTTTTATATATTTGGTAAATATTAAAGTGTTAAAAAACTTTCCATAAAATAGACCTTTTCTTTAAAATTTTTATAATAGACTAGAATAATAAGGAAGTGTATTTATTTTTATACATTAGCTATAATTATATTTTTGATCGAGCGACTAAATATATATAAAAAGATTTTTTTTTTAATTTATAAAACAGAAGTTGGTCAATATATTAATTATTACTTGGTATAGACATCATAATTTATAGCTTGAATAATTATTCAAGCTACTTATCAATATTATTCTTGATTTTGTAAAAGAAATTGTAATAAGAGGGTGCTAGTAATGATTTGGTTCATGAAGAAGAAGAAGCATCTTCTTGGCTAAGTCCAAGTAGATGAAATTGGAATTGATAGCCACACAAATTATTCCAAAAATCCAAAAAAAAAAAAGTAAAATAAAAGATTTAAAGTTAGTGAATTCAGAATGAGTGATGCTGAGGATGAATCAACGAGAAGAGAAAAGTGAAGTACTATGTAAGATGGAGCACAAATTCACGTGGTATACATGTTTTTGAGATTTATGATGCCATAGTTAAAGAACTGTACAAATCTATGAGGTCTGTTGGGATAAAATGAGTACTATATATCACATGGGCTTAAGTTGTGAAAAATAGAGTTGGATTCTTGCAATACGATATAGAGCAAACCTCAATGAGCATGTTGAGTTCCTTAAGAGAGGTGTACACGACACCTATGATGGGGAGCTGAGTAATGAGAGTGGGTCAAGGAGAAGGACTGACATATTTCTAGATTGATAAGCTTTTAATATTGGAATGTATGTGACGCTTTATGCAAATCACACATTAAAAGAAAGGAAGAGAAAAATATAGTGTTATATAAGACAAAGCACAAAGTCTAAATGGTATGATCGCTTATGGACTCGATGATGACATAGCCCAAGTAATAAATTTGTGAAGTCTATTGGGCCAAAATAGATAATATGTGACATATGATTTGAATTATCACAAATATAACCAAAAATACACAAAGTAAACAATAAATAACATGGATTTAAATTGTGGTAAAATGAAAATCATCTCATTATATAAAATATTATATATTCAATTATTTTCATACATAATTCAACCCAAAAGCAATAGCAAGCTGGGAAAGAATGAATGGTAAAGGGAGGTAGTGGCTAAAAATGATCTTTTTTTTTTGGGTAAACTTTTAATTTTAACTTTTTACGTGACATGTTTAATACCACAAGATCAAAATGAAATTTTTATAAATTTAACATAACTTTAATTTATGACCACATGATTGCAAAATCCTCTTTATTTTCTTAAATTTCGTATCAAATTAAACCAGATCATTCTTTTTTAAACGGATGAAATGGAGCATATATGTTTAATAAATGCATGGGGTAACATGATTGATTGTTTATGCATGTAATATTATTGGTGCATAACCCTAGTCACCCTTTTTCTCTTTTCCAATAAATGTATTCTTGATTCTTTTTTACACTTTTAGTTGTTGAAGTACACTTGAGAATGGAGTAGAACATTGCAAAAGCAAAATTCATTTCTTTGTTGACTACAACAAGATACATATTCTAATGGCTCTTTATACAATGGCCCATATTCTCTTATACATTGCCATATAGTCATGACTTATGTGTAGTTGAAGTAGTAAAAGAAAGAATAATTAAGTGAAGGTTTTGAGTGGCTATATATGCTACTGTTCAAAATATCATTATTTGCTTTAAGTTGCGGAGTAAACATTTTTGTCAAGGGTGTTCATACTTTAAGAACATGGTTGAGTAATTTTTTTTGTATCAAGGGTGTTCAGCAATTGATATATATCAAAATATCTATATTTAATCTATATATTTGAAAAAGTACTTTTTCAACGAAGAGTGTTCATCTGATCACCCTCGGATGAATGTAGCTCCGCCCCTGTTTGCTTACATATGTACTATTTGCCTTCTCTTTGAGCTTTCCATGTAATATATAATGGCTAATAAGTGCAACAAGGTCTACTTCCAAAGTCATTATATATGCTTATTCAAATTATTATTTCTATCCCATCAATTTTGGTGCTTATACAATTTATTATTTCTATCCCATCACTAATGAGTGCCACAAACTATATATACTTCCAAGATATTTCCATCTTTCATGTTGCAAACTACAAATTTCTCCCGTGTCAACTTGTTCATAGTGTCGATTTCAAATTCAGATAAAAAATGATCAACATAAAACTTGATAATTCATGATGAATTCTCGTAATACAAACTACATCTTGTTTCTACATATTAGCATATAATAATTTTTAACAAAGTTTTGAAAAAAACATGGTTCATAAATTTCCCTATGTTTGCAAAATTATAAAGTATATAGGATTATTTATTATTCCAATTGCTTTATAACCAATTAATTGTTATTTATATATATATATATAGTCAAATATTTTCTTTGATGAATTTAGAAAAATATAGATTTTGTAATAATGAAAAGAATATATGGGATTTCTAGTGAACATCATTGTTCTTAGAGTACTTGATAATGATACAAGTGCCATCAAGTGGAAGAAGACTTGTAAAAAAAGTATTTCTATAACACAAGGTAGGAATTTAATTTCTTATATATATATATATATATATATATATATATATATATATCTCCATTATTTAATTTGTCATTTTTTTTTGGATTTTTCTCTCAGGACCTAATAGTACTAGCAAGATTATGGACCCTAACTAATATTAACTTTTTTGTAAAATAAATAAATAAAATAATTATAATTATCTCGAGTTTGATGCTTACTGATCTGATTAATTCAACTTCATTTTGCGTAAGGCCTATTAAAGAACAAGTGTTCCTTCCCTAAGAATTACTCGAATCACAATAATCAAAAGAGGTAAAAAATAATAATGAAGAACATTTATCGCTAGACAATAAAATTAATCGCTACTCTTATTTAGTGACAAATTATTAAAGGTTCGATTATTTGAGTTATTGTATAGATAATTTATTTAAACAAATTATTTTTATGTTGCCAATTTATAAAAGTCAAATTCAAAATTGAATTGGCTCTTTGATTTATTTCTTTTTCTTGTGTTCAAACAAATTATAATGAGAGAATATTGGATAAGATCATAATAAAAGTGAAAATGATATAGAGAAGGAAGTGTACATTAAGTGCCACTTTTTTCCCTATTCAATGGACCTAAATTGAAATAGAGCAAAAGTCTTCAAAGCTAGCAATAGATCTCTTTATTAAGGGTGTGTTTGTTAGGACAAGAAAAATATTTTTTTATTTTTCGTAGAATAAGTTCTTTAAAAATGAGGAAAATGACGTTTCTTTAAAAGTAGAAAAAATAAGTTTTATAAATGATATTCCCCACTGAATATTGTCTCCTCTCAACTCTCTAACACATATTTTCCTTACCCCTACCTCTAACCAGGGGCGGAGCTATCTTATGGTTAGGGGGTTCATCTGAACCCATTTCGATGAAAAATTATATTATTTATGCATGATTAATATAATTTTTATGTATATATAGTATATGTCGAACATCTTTCAACTAGTTCGTGTATCTAAAAAAAACCTAGCTCTGATCCACCACTAGCTCCACCCTAGGCCAAGTATGACCCTTGTAATATTTTCTTAGATTATATATATATAAATTTTTGAGAGAATATTTTTTATTTATATATTAAATGTCTGGAAAATATGTAAAAGTTACTTATTTTTCAAGAAAATATTTTCCATGAATGGTCAACAATTAATCCCTAAAGTTTAACTTGAAAAATTAAAAGATTAAGACAAAGGTCACTTGTGGTTAATATTGACATTTTGAGTTGATTAGTCAGTCTTACATAATTAGATTAACTAATTGATCAATGATTATCCATGCAAACTTTTGTTAATTAATTAATTAACCAACAAAGCTGTACTTTCTGATTATTTCCAACTCAAATTGTTCTTTTTTCTTTATGTGGACAAAATATTTAAATGAAAATTCATAAGAAAAAAAAATTAATTTATAATCTGATAAATAAAATAATAAATGACCTACTATAACATTATTAATGTAAAAAATCTTCACATTATATGCCTGGTAAGAGGTCCTTTTCATGTAGGACACAAAATTTTAAAAAGATATTGGTAAATTATTTTTGAAAAAAATGAGATAGACCTAAAATCATATAGAAAAAATAATTATGAATATATTTAATCATGTTACTATTAAAAACAATTATATAAACGATATAAATTAATTGTGAATACATTTACTCATGTTAGAATTTCGAATTTTCAATGAAAAAATATCGATGAAATATATATCTAGTAGATATTACATTTTTTTTTATTAGTGTATATATTTCATCATGATAGAGAAGAAAAATGACGCACGCAAACAAAGAAGGACAATGTACACGTTATCTCTTTTTTTCAAATAACATTTTAAAACTGTTTTAGTGAAAATTCTGACTTTTCCACGAAATCCCATCTTGAGATCAATTGTTATAATGGATACAAAAAAAAGAAATACTCAATTACATGGAAGACTAAATAAATGTACAACAAATTGGATTTTTCTCTATTTATTTTCCTTCTCTTGACAAATGTTTGATAATAAATTGACTTGCAAAAGTACCAATTAATGAGTTGCATGTATACAAATCTCTTTATAACAACGTCAACATATATATAATTTTTTTTTATTATAACTATCAAATTTTTTGAAATTAATTTTTATGTTTTATTTTATTTTTATAATAATTTTTTGATTGTCTTTTCGTAATAGCGGTTGGGTTTAAGTAGTAAGTGTGAATTGAGAAATAAAGATTGAAAGAATAAGGGAATATGTGGGGAACCAAGTCGTCGTCCCTCGCTCAGCTACGACTTCGACTTAATACGCGAAATTAGTTTAACTAACTTTTAAAACTCGCGAGTAAATGTTCTTTCAGAACAGACATAATTGTTCCCAAAAGACACTATACCTGTTCTGAACACATAAATTTACACCCAACATTGGCTATAAATAGAGATCATTTCTGCATTGTTCAAACACGAAATTTTCTCTTCTTCTGCATATATTTTCTTATAAAGTCAAATTCGAGTCTGTGTGAATACATTGCTGGTTCTTTGAGTTTGCTGAAAATCACAAGAGTTTGAGATACCACTACTTTTGTGATTGTTAAATCTGTTTTATCCTAAGAGAAAATAATTCACAAATCTCGAATACAGTGAGGGGATTAAATATCCTAAGGACACACAATGAATGCTGTGAACTCAAATTATTGAACGTATTTTTCTTTAGATTCTCTTTTCTGCATTGCTATTAAAATATAGGACTAACAATAACAACCGCATTTAAGAATATATGAAAATTAATAATAAAAAATAAATTTATTTGAATCGTAAAATTTAAAAAATGTTACGTATATTGAGACGAAGTACATATAAGGTTGCTGCTATTAGTAATCATGAGTCCCCTTGTCATCATTACTATACTTTGAAATTTTTTTAGATCCCTCTCCCTCTTTCTTCTTCTACTTGTCCCTCTCTCCCACAACCACAAAACTAGTTATAGATGTGTTGAATTTCGTAATTATTTTATCTAAAAATTTAACTCGTTAGATATAATTATTGAAAATTATAATAAAATAATAAGTCGATAGGTATTTTTTTAATTTCTAATGAAAAATTATGTGTTTGAATCTTGAATATAAAGTATCTTAACACATATTCTTCATCAAACTTCTCCGTACGAATTAAACTAATTAAATTAATCATCGATTGAAAAAAAAAAGATTAGAGATTTAACACCCATTTAACTTGTTTACTTATATTTGTAAGTTATGACACATTTCTTTACGTGAATTCGATTTTTTTTCATGATCAAATACGTAAAATAACAAAATATTTGCACAAATAACCCTTTTTAGTGCCACTCTTTAAATTCTATCCACCATTAGAAGTGTTACGTTCTGTCTGCTCTAATACCATATTAAATTGTGCGTCCATCTAATCATTTCAAAATGCCACATGGAATATAATGTGTATACATAGGGAAACACAATAACTCCACCTATTTATAGGATCTCATTCACTTCACATTTCTCTCAAATCTTCACTCAAATTATCTTCTTCTTCTTCTCAAATATAACAACAAAAAAAAAAGAAAAAAAAAAACAAAATAAAAATGTGTGTCAATTCAAAAGAAAAATGGAGTGCTACATGTAATCAATGTTTTTCTGGGAAGAAACAAAAACCAAAAAGATCAAAAGTTCAAGTTCATAGACTTGCATGGTATTGTCTGTCCGTTCGTCTTATATTTTTTACTTTTATTATTTTTATATATTACTATTTGTTTTCCACTTTATATCTAGTATCTTTTGTTTTTGATGTTTGATATTTTTGAGACGAGAGTCTTATGGAAACAACCTCTCTATCTCTATGAGGTAGTGGTAGGTCTGCGTACATTTTACCCTCCCAGACTCCATTCGTGGGATTCTACTGATGTTTCATGAACAAATATAATAATTCAAATTTACTCAATAGTAATAATATGTTTTTTTTTAATTTTTTTTTTCAGGAGGAAGAAAAATGAGGAAAAGGCAGCAGCAGGAAAAAAAATGGAATTAAAAAACTTGAAGTTATATATGGAAAATATGAACATATTAAAAGAAAATGAGAAATTAAGGAAGAAAGCAAATCTTCTTCACCAAGAAAATCTTGCTTTATTTTCAGAATTTGAGAAGAAATTTTCTCAAATGGATCAAGTTTTCGCCACCCTTAATTTAATCAGGAACGGAGCTAGAGCTTAAGTTACGAGTTTGACAAAACTCGAAGTGCTTTGATGATTAAAATTTGTATTGTTGTAATAAAATCTATGGAATATATATATAGATTATTACTTTATAAATCTAAACTCGTAAATTTTAAATTATGATTTTGTTTTGTTCATAAACAATCATGTCAATGAAGAAACCCTACTTCATTAAGTACACACTAATAATGTTTAATGTCTTCGAGGATCACCAAGAATTGTGATGAGATTTTTAATTAGAGAATCTTAAATTTAAAAATTAAAAATTACTCTAATAAAGAATACTTTTTTAGAATAATCTAACGGATGTAGCAAGTATCTAGTGAAATAATCGAGACAAGCTGGTTCGAACATCGCTATTAGTAAATTTCAAATCCCAAGCACATGAATTCAAAAGTACTACTAGTTCAATCTAAGAACCTTAATGGTTCACCAAAATAAATTCAAAATTCTAAATACGCTTCTGATTTCTTCCCGAGCTAGCCAAAGCTCAGGCCACACTGGTACATCTTCTTGCTAGAAACTCCTCGTTTCTTCGCATGGAGCAACGACTTCCTATCGTTGTTTTCCAGCGAAAACAATGTAGAGATGGTTATGTTTCAGTACCCGTTAGACGCAGAATTTGAAGTACAGTGGACTCAACGTCTAAACGACGATGCTCACAGTTTTTTTGACTGCTTCTGTGATGATCTGTATATCCTGAAAGCTGCAAAGCACATTGTGGCATTGCCGATTACTGTCAAAACTGCTTGGAGAGCCACTATTACCTGAAATTCATGCACAGAACGGAACGTTAGTGATGTCTCCACGATAGAAAGAATGATCTACTTGACGTAAACCAGAAGTGGATATGTTCAGGATTTGAAGTTTATGAACTCCTACAATGACGTCAAGTTAATACTAAATAATAAATGGGTTCACAATCAAATACTTATACTATATACAAGGTCTGAGCAAAAGCTACTGAGTTTGCATGAATTTATAACCAACATAGTAGATCAACCGCTGCCTAAATGCTAATGGCAGCCTACATGGGAATGTTTTAGGAGAGATCAACAATCAATCTCCCCCCCGGGATCCCTTAAGATCGTTAACACCTCCAATAAGGTATGACAGTCAGTAAAATGCTCGCGAGGTCAATGAAGTATCATGTATTAACTCGGTGAAATTCCTTTTCAACCTACGAGGATCCCTTGAAGGGGGTTATATCTTAACCAGGCCGCATATTAGGATAGTCAGGTTAATGCCATTGCAATCATTTTATTCCGATAGAAGTTCATAATTTTCATTTGAGGAAAGAATTACAACTACTTACCTCAAGAGACTCCGAGTTATAAAAGAAATGCCAAGTGCAGGCACATAGTGCTCCTCCGAGCAGGGGCACCTAAATTGGAAAGTAGTAATTGAAGTCACTTAGAAGACGCCTTCGGAGAAAAGAGATGGAGATAAGTGCTAAATGACCAAAGAGAAACATGACGTGATAACTCAACACAACTAACAACAACAACAATATATCCAGTAATATGACAAGTGGAGTCTGGAAAGGGTAGAGTGTACACAAACCTTATCCCTACCTTTCAAGTAGAGAGTCCGATAGACCCTTCGACTCAAGGAAAAACATATCAAAGCAGATATTAATCTATTATAGGAAGCAAGACAAAGCAAAGCATGATGTGAAAAAGAAACAAAATAAAGGTCCAACAACTACTATACAATAAAATAGTAAAAGATAATCGAAGTACAAGGAGACAATAGAAAGTAATAGAAATCGAAGGACAAGAAAGAACAAGTGAAATACTAAAACTAGAAAGGAATACCGTTACTATCTAGTATTTAGATAAGCAGGACACCGTTAAACTACATACTAAACCTTCTACTCTAATCCGTGTACTCCACAACCTCCTTGATTCAACATGACCAATTAAATAAAAAAACATCATTTATGAGCCAACAACTGAAGAAGAAGATACAGAATAGGGAGAGAGGAATACCGAGGTAAGAGCTAAACGACCAAAGAGAAACATGAAGCGATAAATCAGCATGACCAATCAAATAAAAGAAACATCACTTTGTTAAGAAAAAGATACATTTTAACAACCTGAAAAACTCTCCTTTGAATGATTTTTTCTTCTTCTTCTTTTTTTTTGGAAAAAAACTCCATAATCAAAATCAACAAACTTTAGACAGTTGAACTATGTTGGCCATGCCAAGAGAAAGGTAAGACAGCGAAAAAAGAGACCTGGAGAGCAAGCAAAACTCCATGGATCACCACCAACTATAATAAATACAGTAGCACTGCGATGGGAGCCTAACCTCAAGAAACTACATCACATGTACATGTTTTCAGCCACCGCACTCTATGGAGCATTTCACGGTTGCACAGCATGTCATAAAGGTAGGTTAAAATCCACAAGTTTAAATCGTGTATCTTGGTTGACGATACCTGTTTGGAATTGAGGCGTAATTGTTATTGTTGCTTTTGGCTGAGGATAGTATTGAAAAATATAAAAAAATAAAGAAAAAGAAAAGACATCATAAACACCAATACTTCACCCTCAAAAAGTTAGCCATGAATCAATCAAGACACAACTATCCCTCGGAAGGTATGGGATTGGTTGAGTCAGGAAAATGGATTGGTGGGAGTTAATCGGAATCATTCAAAGAAGGATAATTTGGCCGCAATAGAGGCAACAGTATAGGTGGTGGCAAAGCTGGCCCAAACACCACAATTACCAGAAAAATAATAAAAGGGGCGGCAGTGTGAATATATTCATTTTCAGCCTCTTATTGTTTGTGTTTATTTCTCATTGATTGGCTAATTGAGTAAACTCAACCACACTCCACAAAGAGAAAAGAAGAATAAAGACATTTAGACTATTGTCTGATTAAACATATGAGAACACAAAGTTTTTAATTAACAGGAAATCTATCCTGTACCTCCAGAAGAAAACAACTTTTAAGAAGACCATTTCTGTTAGATCAGATGTTCTGCGACTATAATATATTACGAAGAAGAGTGTACGATGTCAAAGTTTGCATGTAGTTCTGCTTTGACTTACTCTACAGAGTTTTCATAATTACGGTGTTTGGATCAACTTATACGCACCTTGACTAATTCCATTGGGTACATGCTACCTCTCATCAATACTGGTACCAGGTAACTCTGCTCAACAATACTTTGACAAATAAGAAAAAATTACTTTGTGTTTTTGGGCCCCGCAGAGATTTGAGTCATAGACCAGACTCGCTTTACAGAGTTTACAAATTTATATACACCTGACTTATGTTTTTCAAGTTATACATAGTACATACCACGTGAAATTTGGTCTTTTGAGCAACAAAAATATTTCAAAGATTGTTCTTTCTGATGTTTTCTGAGTTCAACTGCCAATTCTGCTAAAACCCATCTCATTAATGACAGTTCAACAGAGACTAGAAAGGCCAATATAGCATTATAATCAACCGAACTGAAATCTCCCACGCACTCATGAGGTAAGTCGTTTTCAAAAAGTATATACAGTTCATGCTAAACTCGTTGACAAAAAACAGGTGCAATATTGCAAACCTAAAGCACAGAATTAAACGAATTATGACTTCCCATAGGCAAAAGCAAATAAAACGAACATGAATGAGCAACATTACTTACCATACCCCAGGAGAGTCCCTTCCAAGATTCATACCCTGACTTCTCCCCATATTTCCAAACCAGAGCCATAGCAGTTACCCTTTCAACAAAGTAATAAATCAGTCATTTCATTCAGCACAAAAAACATATGAACGGATAACACCCTGTGATAAAGTGCATTGCACATTACAATACCCCCTCTGCTCAAAACATAAAACTCCTTTTGTTTTAGGATGTCTCAAAATGTTTGATACCATTCCATCTCTATAAAACTATGTAGTTTTTGATAATTCAAATTAAGCTTTGATGTAATGTTTTAGTATCTTCTAAACTAATTTTTTAACTATTACTTTAAACCAACATTAATTAGGATATTTTTCCTTAAGTATTTTCACATGTGGAATAGACCAATCCACAGCTGGAGCTTCATTAAAGTTGAGGAAATATGAGGTGATTTAGTAATGGCAAGGGTACAAGGACCAAAAGTATAACGAATGGTAACTTTAAGATATTACAACAACAACAACATATCCGGTGTAATCCCGCTGGGGTTGGTGGGTGTGTCTGCAACCTTGCCCCTACCTTGTGAACGTAGAGGTAAATTTTGTATAATATATGGATAAATTTGAGCATTTCTCTATAATATAGAGGGGCAGACAGCGGATGCGTAGTATATGTTATAGGTTTGAACCACTATAGAGTTTGCTCAAACCATGTATATGTATTAAGAAAACTCACTAAATAAACTACAACCAATAGATTTAGAACATAATAAATCAAGCCATAATACATAAAAAGATACACAAACTTGACGTCATATGCACATCTACACACCCCAAGCCGTCTACACTGCCAGTTGAACTCTCCAACTTACAAATTTGATCATCTAGACACCTCCAAATTTTACGGGTCCATCAGCATTGGGTGTCCACGAGTTTCAATGGGGACGAGTTGGAGTGTTTAGTTGTCAAATGAACTCCTAAATTTGAAATGCTTAGCCAAGTTTGAGTATCTGTTTATGTATTATGGCTTACGGAAATTCACTAAATAGCTATAAATAATAGATTTCTAACCCAATAAATCAATTGAGTTGTTGTACATCCCAAACTTGAGTACATAAAAATCAAATCTTGATAAACATCTCACAATACATGAACCAAATAAACATCTTAAACTCAAATAGCAATAGAGAAATTACCATTCAACAACACTGGAAACATGACTAGCCCAAGTGTGCAATGACAGAGCATTAGAGGGTTCATTGAACTGGAAAGAAGAACCCATTAGAGCTAACTCAAAACCAGAAGCAGACCCCAACATTAGGGTTGTAAAAGCAAGTTCAGAAAAACCCAAAATTGCTGCAACATTTTTCAGATTTTGTAATGATTTACTAACAATGGGTGCTGGAAAATGGGTCTTTTTACTTGTTAAGAAGATAAAGTTTGGATCTTTAGGTGTAAAGGAGAATTGGGTCTGTTTTGGTTTTGGAAGAAAGTGAAGTTTTGAGAGGGACAATGAAACTGGAACTGCCATTGATGTTGAAGTGAGTAAAGTCTTTCAATTTTTTTTTCTTGTTTAGATAAGAGAAAATATGAATGGATTTTTTAAATAATATTATTTTAAAATATAAATATACATTGGCTGAATATATTGCCAATCCCTTAAAGGTTTAAACGTGTTAGTAAATTTCATTTCGATACTGACTTGTTACATCTTACGATTAAACACCTTAATACATGATAAATAGTCTTATTAGACGTTTTTGACTTATTGTTTCTGATAGATCTTAGCTCAAATAACATATATTAAAAATCAAGTATGTAAAATAAATATAATAGTGCTGATAAAAATAAAGAAGAGAATAGAAACAACACGATGAAGCAAGAAAAACAACATGTAATACTAAATCGAAAAATAAGATAATATGAATAAACACATTTTCTTTACTTCTGAAAAGTTACCCATGGAATGATGAGGTTAAAAAACCATTCCACACAACATTTGGAGATGCCATCTTTAGTTTGTACCATGAGGTTCTTGACATTACAAACACTTCAAGACAGATTTGTGTATTTGCTGTGATCAGTTGAACGGTTCGAAACTTGAAGAATAATTTGTTTAAGATTAATTTAAATAGTATAACACTATATTAAATCACAACATAACAGTTTCTTTCTTCCTAGTCCACAGCATCACTAGTGAGAAACCCATTAGTGACATGATCACAACCTGCAAAAAGGTACCAAGCAAATGTTAAAAGTGGTTAAAACTTAGACCTTTAAAGAAGGGAAAGGAAAAGAAAACAGAAAGACAAATGAATAGGATGAGAAAACGGAAAAGGGTCAAAATTGCTCCTAAACTATACAATAGAACACTTTTGCCTTCTCCTGTATGAATTTTGTAATCTTTTTTAAAAAGCAAAAATGCCATTTTTTGGTAATGGTAGGGGCAAAATGCAACCCAACTATTAACGGAGGGTAAGCCTCTCTGTGGAAAAGTACAAGGGCAAGTTTGACCCTTCTCCGTTAAATCTTAGAATTTAACTTTTATACACTATACTGCAAGGAACTTTTTATGATTGGTGTATTATAAACTTGTTATATCAAGCAACCTGCTATTTTCTTGGTTACTAATTTCAATTATTATGGACGGTCATCCATCGTTAAGTGACCAGATAATATAAAAGATCCTTTACATTGATAGTGTATCAAAGTTAAAACTCTAAATCCAAATATGGAAGTTGGAAGACTGCTTAACCTTGATAATCCTAGTATCACATAAATAGATGTGTTGGGGGTTCGAGGCTATCAAATTGCCAAGTTTAGGAGGTAAAATTCAGGTGTGTACAGAATAAAAGTCGTCTAAGTTCAGGGCGGTTCCTATCTATTCTGCCAAAAAAGGAGCAACCTCTTTTATAAATATGATATCAATCTCACAATTGCATAAACCAGGGATGGACCAAGTGTTTTAGCAGCAGGATCATTTGAACTCAGCGCTTTCAGCTTTGACCTCATGTGCATGTGTGTGTGAGAGAAAATAGATTAGATTTGATGTAACTTAAGAGAACCGAACCTAGTGTCATGAGAGGAATGGATGCAAAGGCATTTGTCCTCAACTTGACATCTTAGATTCGCCTTTGATATAGAGATACTTGTACACCATAATTCAGATAAATCCATATAAAGCTAATTGATTTTGGCAATTTTGAGTAACTAAAGCTTTGAACTATTACCGAATCAGTTCATGTTTTAAACTTTTTCAATAGGAAAGGAAGTTAGTTTAGTTGACGGATGACTTACTGATATAGCTGGAGGGACACCAACAAGGGGATCTTGGAAAAACTTATTTGCAAGAGCAAGGGCCAAAAGACTGCTTTGCATGCCTGCAAAATGCAATTTGGAAATGACAACATCAATCAAGTTCTGATAATATATCCATCCCGTGCACGGTGATGTTATTATGTAGTCTCCAAACCTGTTTCATATGACAGCGTTCTTTGTAGAGCTTTGACGTCAGGTGCTTCGTGGAAGGCTAAGCCAGAAAGGAAATAGCCCAAGATGAATGCTGACAAATGAAATGCAATCACAAGGAACAAAACAGACATTCCTGAAGAGGACACGACGGAATCTATGTTAATAGCGAGTGGAGCTCCTACACAGAGAGCAGTCACAAAAACTGATAGGGGAGGTAACAATGGCCGAATAGCGTTGCAAATCTGCGGGAAGAATCTGTTGAAGCAAAGCCAAAAGTCATAAAGAATGAAGTTCGGATTGTTGAAGGATACGTGTACACATAACATCAATGCTACCTATTCAGAAGCAGTCCACCAGCAACAGGTGCAACAACAATCTGGAGTATGCTGGAAATCATTCCTCTAACATCCACAGGCAACTTTTTCCCAATAAGCAATAACGTTAAAATCGGTGTGATAAAAGCAGCAGTAGCTGTAGATAACGCTGTCATCACTATACTAAGAGGGGCCATTTGTGGGTCGGTTAGAAAAGTAGCATAATTTGACAACTGTGCTCCGCTAACACAAGAAGTTAACATTATCCCTGCAGCTGATACACAGCTAACAGAACTTTAGTCAGCATACTATTTTCTTTCCTGGTAAAGCATTCAGAGATTTTACCTAAGGAAGTTGGAAGACCAAATACAGCCATCGCAAGTGTGCCAAAAAGATATCCGAGTAGTGGCTTCACAGCAAATTGACCGATATAACCAGCAAAAATGGCAGCAGGTTTCTTGAAAGCTTCAAGAAAGTCCTTTTCATTTGAGTTGACTCCAACAGCAAACATCAAAAATCCTAATGCAGGGGCATAGTACCTACAAAGGGTAAACATGACACCATACGATAAGGTGAAAAACTAAGCAGTTTGGACTTTTGGTGTGCACTCTGCAACTATCTATCTCATAATACCTTTCTCTAACTTTCCTAGATAGACAACACCAGACCAAATTGGTGCAAACACTGAATGACGGACTTTTGCCAAGTTCCAATTCTATACCTCCATCCTTTTCTAGAGAGGATTAATTCGTAAAATATAGTTATATTCATGAAAACTTTCATCAAAGGAATTACACTGACCTTTGGCACAGGCCTCTAACTAATGCCAATTGGTTTAGTTATAGTCTTATATAAGCCTCAGTATACATTTATAAGGAAAAAGTCAAAAGATATGATCAAGCCACAAGACTTTGACCAAATCAAGAACAGAGATATAAGTCCTCTAGAATGCAGTTAATGATTTGAGCAGGAAAAGTTTGTCAATTTCTTCAGGTAATGCGTCTGAATAACCTCTGTTTTCAGAAAGCGATCAAATGAATACATTTTGAAATTCTCTGAATTATTAATTTGAGTGATGTGTATTTTAAGACTCAAAAGTATCTTAAAACTGTTTATTTATGTAGTTCAACAACATAAAGATGCCACCGAGTTCACAAATGCAAAGGAAATATTTTCTTCTATTTAAACTAATTTGCATAGACAGCATAAAACACCTTCACAAGTACAACTTAAGCTCTAAATAAAAATTAAAAATGCTCTTGTTTGCTTTTATAAAATATAAATGCACTTGCTAAGCAGTAACCAGTGTCACTTGATACATCAAACAGGGAAAATAATTGCAAGTCAATTGAATTCTTTATCTAACAGACAGCAGTATCAGTTAATAAGATAAAAATTTAGAAACAAGCATCCTACATTCACGTTACCCTGCGAACTTCCGATAGAGTTATCAGACATATTGTAAAACTTTTCAGCAAGATATCATGAGATGCTAGTGCGACTAAGCACCAGTAAAATGGTAGACAAACCTGTTGGTAAACCAAGTAAAAGAAGGTGGATAGATAAGAGCCAAAATAGTGCTAGCAAGAACCACATGGGGCAGAAAAGAGTTTGCTCCCTTCAAAATTGTCAAAAAGGCGTTCTCTTCTTGTTTCATTTTCTGAAATATCAAAACGTCTATTGTTAAGATAGGCAACTTCAATGCAAATACTTTATATTAAAGAAAGTCAAATCCCACAAATCAGATGTTGGCTTCGAAACATACAAGAAAACAATATAACCCCCTTCCCCCTATTGTGTTTCTTTCCCTTTTCTAAAATTCCGAGAGTTGCAGATTCAGGTTTAAGAATAGAGACATAAGCTAATCAACCTCTTTGCTCCACAATTTCAAGTAAAAGAAGCATTAAAAACATTAGAAATCTCTCCAATTAGTAATAACACTCAGCACATCAGCTTGAGGCGCAAATTGAAATGTCTAAAGGAACAAAAAAAAATGATTCACATATTAACTGCTTCTCATATTTGGAACTTTATCCACATAAAAATAGAGAGTTTTCTTTTTCTTTTTTTTCTATTTTTTTTGTAAGGGTGATGTCTATGCAAGATTGCACACACCTCGACAAGTCCATTTAGTATCTGCTACCTCCCACCAACAGGCTTAGATAAATGGAAAGAAATCACATAGGTATTTTTGTCTCTGTTAGGATTTAAGCAGTAGTTTCTCATGATTTTCGTCCCAATTTATTGTCCGCTAGACCATCTAGAGAATTTTCCATATCAAACTCGTGTTTTTATGGAAAAATGATATTCAAAGCCCTATCCCTCTCAAAGAAAATGGTTGTTGACTTCTTGCCAATAAATTACAAGTCTCTCATTGTTTGATTCCACATACAAATTCATGTCGAAGTTAGAAACATATGATTGAACTTTGAGTAGAGAGCTCAAAAGGTTAAAATGAAAAACCTCAAGTGATTCAGAATCATTAGGCCCAAGCGAATCTGAGAACTTTTCCGAGATACATCTGCTAACCAACAATCTTGAGCTACCACCTATACAAAAAGATGACGTACAAAAAAGCAACCGAATACATAATCAACTAAACTTGACATTCAAATCAAACTTGGAGAAAAAAAGAATACAATTTGAGTTAAAAAAAATCACCTACTTGGCAATGTGGATTGTATAGTTGATGGAAACCCCACCAATCGTACCCCTTCAAGAACCCAAATATTCATTAAAAGGGACAGTAGAAACATACTTGATAAGAAAATCACAAAATCTGAGAACTTCTCGGAGATACATCTACTAAACAACAGTCTTGAATTACCATCTATATAAACAAAATATTACCTTCATGAACAAAGAGTACATCATCAATTAAACTTGAGAGGCAAAATGATCTCAATTTTGAGCAAAGTAGAACACAACTGAATTTTAAAAAAATAACACCTTGGCTATGTGGATTGTATAGTTGAAGAAACCCCACCAACCGTACCCCTTCAAGAATCAAGAAACTCAAGTACAAGTTGGACTAATTCATAGAAAGGGGCGGTAGAAATACACTTCGATATCGAAGCAAAAAATCATAAAAATCACTTCCTTTTTATTTTTGAATAACCGTCGCATCCGAACCAATTTATGCACACCTAGACTAATTCCACGGGATATTTGCCACTTCCCATCTGTCCACAAAGACCAGAACAGATGAAAATAAATCACCTAGTAATTGCATTTGCTAGAATTTGAATCTGAGATCTCGTGGTGCTCAACTCACTTCATTGACCACTGGACAACACCTTTGGATGAAAAAAAATCTCTCTTTTTTCCTTATATACTTATAAGTAAAGCGAACATTATCCACTGTACTTTGAGAAGCAAAAAGATTCAAACTTTAAGCAAAATAGGGAACAATTGAGGTAATTAGAGAAAAGGGGAAGTTACACATTTGGCTGCTTGGCCAAAAATACTTCATATCAGCTAGACAATATACATGCTATATACAAATATTATGTGTATATTATACATTTGCAGGCTATTTTTGTTTTTGGGGGGGGGGGGGGGGGGGGGGGGGGG
>JBCEWC010003910.1:0-28804 GCA_038996855.1 Solanum aculeatissimum | reverse complement strand
AAAACAGAACTGAAGTGAATACTTTGCTGGAAACCATCATCATATTTTGAGTTTATTGTTTTGGGTTCATAGGACTTGATATTGTACCTTATTTATAATGAAAGATCAACATGAAATATGTTTTTTTTCATGTTTGCAAATTTGTTGCTATAAGAGAATATGTTGTCACTCTCAAGTCAATTTTTGGGCCTGTTTTGTGTTGCACCTCCATTTCAGCCAAGGACTTGGTCAAAGTGGCCAAAATAGTTTTGTTATATTATCACACATTGATCATGACTATTCTTTGCGTATGATACCTAAATGTTTGGTTCTCAATTCTTATATCAAAAGTAGTAGACCATACCTTAGTCTTAGAGTTGATTTCTCACATGGTCACTCAAATGTACAAAAAATTATTTTTTAAATAGAAAAGTCACTCACTTATTGTCATTTCACTTTATATTTCTGATAGATATTGATGATGTGGAAATCTTAACGTTTAAAATACGATCAATTTTAATCAATATATTGACTCGATTCACTAGTTTGTCGTCCCTTTAAAATCTAAGATCAATAATTTTCATCCAGTAGTTTGTTTCACATTTTACTTTTCATAAAAGATCTCTTAATATATTTTGGTAGAGAGGAAATGTTGTGGAATTTGTTGTAAAAGATGGTGACCCTTGAGGAAAATTGGATCACAAATCAATAGTTCTAGAGATAAATTATAATATCTCAACCTCCAATGATGGTTTGTAGATATCAAAAACTCCAACTCTTTCACTTCACACACGACCACTCCGAAGATGGTTTGCAAATCATTTTTTATTTCTTATAGTACTTTATACATAGTTTCAAATATATAAATTTTATGTTAAAAATTTTAGAGACTTCATGCCTAAATTTACCGTGGATATTAAATTGTTTGATTCTTTTGAAACTTGTTCTAAAGTCATAGATATTTGTGTAGTTATAAATCATTTCATTAACGATAAATTAAGTATTTTAAAGTTAATTTTTTACTAAATATAAAAATATGTCTTTTTTTTAACTGACTAAAAAGTAAAATAAGTCGTATAAAGATCGACAAAGTAAGTAAAAAATAAGTGATAATTTGTGAAAGTACTGTTCTAAATAGTTGACATTTCAACTACCAAATATTTTCTAACTAAAAGTTTCTAAATAAAAACATATTGTAAGGATCCACAGTTAGAAAAAAAAAACACTCTTCGATCACTACAAAGATATACAGGTACATTTTTGAAGATATAAATCCATACAGAGAATACATTATTCTCAACTAGGCAACCCACATTTACACATTACACAGTTCCTTTGGCTGTGTTCAAGAAACCAAACAATTAAACAAATGTAACTGTTGTTTGGGCCTTGCTGAAAGCCTAGAAATTTAGTGCTGTGTTGGAGTTGAGATTTTTGTATGGTTGTGTTGTCTACAGTGAATGGATTTGTTACATACGAATGGGCCAGGTGAGTGAATAGGTTAAACCCATTATGAACAATCATCAAGGCGGTCTCCAATCTCGCTTGGTCCAGGGGCGAGCACTTGAACAAGACAAGATTGATCAATCTACATCATAAATTCTACAATATTTTTTTAACTATAAGAACTTCTTATAGGTTAAAATGTGTAGTTTTTTAAAACAAACTTGCAACGAAATAAATCCTTGGTAGGAGTGCTTCCCCCAATGGGATCTATACAGAGTAAATCAGGACTAGTCGGACTATAATGAAGGCATCAGATATCGAATGAACAACACAAAAAAAGGTCATATATATAAATTGAGACCGAGAAAGTATTTGTTGTCATTCTTGTTCGAATTCAGAGCGCGAAGTTGACAAATAGCAAACTTTCAAACTTAGCCGCTTTTTAATTCTGAAATAAAATTTCAGTCGAAAATTATTCCTAAGTAAAATATTACTCGTACTAAAAAACTCCAGCCTAATATGTTGAAGAAAGACAAAAGTCTAGGTGTTGGTCTAACTCACATCTCAAAAGTTAGCTCGAAGGGATCAGGAAGATTGCTCAAGCCTTCTAAGGAGTCCATCCATCTCATTAACCACCGATGTGGGACTTTTGTTATTCATCAACAAATTATGATGAAGTTCAAAACTCTTTTACGTGTAAAATTAGAGTGCAGTATGTTGAGCTAGACTAAGTGACTGTCTTGTATAAAAAGCGTTCTAGTTTGAATGCTTCAATTGAATATCACACTTGAAAGGGAGAGATAAATCATACACAAATTATAAGCAATTTCATTTTGGCAAGTTAGACAATTTTTTCAATTCTCATTCTTTCTCCCTTTGAAATACCTCACTATATATATGTACACTAATTAAAAAAAAGAACCAAAATATGACAACTACCATTTTCTCTTTAAAAATTCTGCTATTGCAACATGACAATACAACCGAAATTAAAGAACATGCAGCAATTATATACTGAAATCTTTTTTTTTTTTTTTCAAAAGAAGAGTAGAAGTTAACAACTACTTCAATAAACAATCCCATGCAAGTTGATCTATAGAATTTATGCTAGTGTAAATTCCACAAGGCATCAATTCAGAATCCACAAACTCAAAATCAAAGTCAGAGCCTTCATCAAATGTTACATTCTCCGCGATTCTTCCATTGTTGTTGAAATCATTAACCTTGTAGAGTATTTCCTCTTTTTCCGGAACATGAACTTGCGCCTCTTGTTGCATTATTTCTTCATGTCCATTACCAAATTCATGATGTGGAGGTTCAAATCCAGTAGCAGTCCACATAAAATTGTCACTAAAAATTCCAAACGTCCCTGTTAAAGTACTCTGCTTTTGGTAATTGACAAGGTTTGAATTTCCAATATTCGTCGTGGTGGGAACACAATTCTTATCATTGCAAACAGAATCATATAGCCGACTCAAACTTGTTTGGGACTGAGGCATATTAGTGTGAGGAAAAGGTGACAATGCTGCAAGACTTGCTTTGATCATGTCCATTGAAACTAGTTCTCTGGTCGATGATGGCGATAAACTCGTTTCAATAGTGAAACCTGATGCTGTGGTATAGTTATTGTTGGTTTTTTTGTTGTTGTTTTGATGAGCAGTAGAAAGGAGATTGTGAGTGTTTGGATCAAAGCCTTGAGAAATAAGTTTCTTTTTTATGCAAGAATTCCAGAAATTCTTCACTTCATTATCAGTCCTACCAGGTAAATGTTTAGCTATTTGTGCCCATCTGTTTCCCAAGATTCTGTGTACATCAATTATGGTCCTTTCTTCTTGTTCACTAAAACAACCCCTTTTCAGATCTGGCCTTAAGTAATTTATCCACCTCAGCCTGCAGCTTTTTCCACACCTCTGTAGTCCTGCAAATTAGTAAACAAAGAAAACTAATAGCTACAGTCAAATCTCTTTATAACAACGTTCTTCATTACAACGTTAACATTGAAATATTGTTCATACCAGCTAATTTAGGGACAGAACTCCAACAGGAATGGCCATAGGTGGTGATGTGTCTAATGAGTTTTTCATCTTCTTCTGGGGACCAAAGACCTCTCTTTACTTTCTGTTTGCTGCAGCAGTGATGCCCCATTCTAAATTTGTTCAATCTGCCTTTTCTATTTACTTTGTCATTCTCATATCACCTGAACCTATCTATATATAGCTGACCCTGCCTATGAGGGGGAGCCGGTATTTTTTACTCCCTATTATTTTCTTTTTAGTTCGTCCCAAAAAGAATATCACATTAATTCTAATTAGAAATAATTTACTTTTAAAATTCACTTTTTAAATAATTTTAGACCACAAATTTTTTAAAAAAATATTTTTTTTCTCTTAAATATTATGTCAAGTCAAAAACTGTCACATAATAAAATGGGACGAAGGGAGTACTAAAAAAAGATAAAGAAGTCAACATACATTAACTCTTACCCCTGGCTGTGCCCCCTATTTGTTCCCACAATATTCCAAGGGTAGCTAGATTGTCCAATTTAATCATTGTATAAATTAAATGCCATTATATGTCTTGTCTTGTCTACATGAGTAAGCACAGAGGCAACTATAGATCTACTCGTGTGTTTTAATTTCCTTTCTCATAACATTAAGACACATGCTATACGTGTTTGACAAATTAAGGTGTAGTACCCATCTTTTTTATCTATAAAATATTCATCATCAGGACCCCCACAGACCGTGATCAATTTTGAATTCTTGGAACACAAGACTAGAGGTAAATTCAACGACTACGGGAGTTCAAAATTCACTTTAAAATATCAAATTTTATATTTATATTTTTTGAAATCATTTAAAGTTTGCCGACGGGCATAGTAAATGTCAAATATGAGATGCTATTTCTTTAAAGATGTGTTTAAAATATGAGAAATTATAATGTTATTAAATTGAAATGTAAACTTAGGGTGTACTCATGAGAGGACCACTGCAGGTCTCATCGAGTAGTTAACTTAGCAGCTTAGCTTCATATTGGCCAAGTCTTTGAATATGGTTTTCTTGTGCAATACTAATCACTTGGTAATTGGTAGGCTTGCTTAATTGCAACTGTTTAATATGAAAAAGAGTGGAATTTTAACTTAGGATGTACTCATGAAAGGACCACCACATGTCTCATTAGGTGCTTTAATAAGCAGCTTAGCTACTCTAGGCTAAGTCTACAACAACTAATTTTTTTAAATATCTTGGCTAGACGTATTTACTATATTTTTTACATAGTACTCCTTTCTTTTTATAAATCGAGGTGTTCCCAATTAGGAGGCAAAAGTCTAAAATTTATGTACTAGATGAAATTAAGCAACACAATCCTCCCTTTGAGTACTCGTAATTCGTACCTTTGTTGTTGGCAAATCATAGTTTGTAATTTGCATATACAAAACTTTTTTGGGAGGGTGAAATACTGTACGAAATGTAAAACTATTTACGAGTGACTATTTCTTTATTTTTATATCTTTTGTTTTTAATTATTCTAGTACTTATTTACTTCTCAATATTATTATAGTATACTATGATGACATCAAGAAGGAATAGACAATGCTTCGGGGAAAAAATTGCTTGATACCTTGACGGTATATAGATATACCATTAGAGTTTAATAAATGTGATTGTAACTTTAATGAATGAGATTGCGACCTTAATAATTTTCTTTTAATTGCTTCTTATTTATTTCTTAAAAAATTGTACACAATCCTGTATGATACTGATAGGGTATCAATGTATTAACGGATTACCAAAGAGGATTAAGCTCGGTTTGATATGGTACCACTGTGGTATCAATATACCAATAGAGTATCACAGAGTAGTAATATTAACGTCATGCACAAAAAAAAAAGGAAAAAATAGATAAATAATTTAGACTAAGTTTATTTTTTTAATAAATAATTTCACAACGGGATCCACATTGTATAATTTCCCCCCTCTCTTTTTTTTTTTAAGCTTAACGTGTACCTTTCCTTTAACATTTTCTTAAGTTTAATTTGTAGACCAATATAATTAACATTGTTTGGTAAAAAAAAATGATGTGCAAAAGAAAACCCTACTACAAGAAAGGATAAAAGAAAATGTAAATTACATGAAACGCGATCATAATGACAACAAATAATAATGAATAACAAACATTTGTCATGATACTATTTAATATAACATGCCACGTGAAAAATGTAAATTTAAAATTTTACGAAAAAGAAAAAGAATGCATTCTTTATTAAATAAAGAGAGCATATTACATCAATACATAGTATATATAAATTAATTATTATACTTGCAGATAGAACTCAGGAAAAAAAACTTTTAGCAATTGCCCTAAATAGGTAAAATGTAAGTCCACTTTTTTATGATTATAGATGGGAATAACTTTCTAATTGTAGATATTATAAGTGTAGCCATAAAGCCTGCCGACAGACTTAGTAAATGTTAAATATGGGGTGTTATGATGGTATTTCTTTGAAAAAAATGAGAAATTATTATGTTATTAAATTAAAATGTGTACAAAATTCGTTAAAATAATGTAGTGTTATGATGTTAATCTTACTTTAGATCATTATTATACCACAAGTTTAGCAAAAGACAAGTCATTATTGTAGTAGAGTGAATGATAATATGGATGTTTATGGGAAGAGTAATCATTTTGTATCATTTCATTTTCCTCAAAATTCAACACTAACAAGAATCTTTTTCAAATAATTAACCTTCTCATCTTCATCTTCTTCTTTTTACCCCCTCTTTCAGAAACAAATTTAAGGAAAATTATAACTACGTAAATAAAGGTGCAAAATTATAGCCTAGAGGTTAACTTAGTAGCCTTATTTCTTAAATAGTTAGGCTAAAACTTTGAAATTATATTATACAAAAAGAGAGAGACTTCTTTTAGTAAATTCTTGTCAATATTGACTATAGTTGTGTCTTATCAAATGGTAATATTGTAAAATCATAGTCGAATCAATTAAAGAAATATAATTAAACAGTTGAAGCAGGCAGGACGATGAAGAGTTGTCTGCTTTGGAAGGTTATGATTGGTCAGGAGCGGAAGCAAACAACTCAAGCAGGTAAGACGACGAAAAGTTTTCTACTTTGAGTCAGACTGACCCTTATATATATGGATATTGTGGTGTGAAAATAAAATCATTTTTTTTCCATAAGAAATTTACATTTTACATTTCAAAGGTAATTTTTAAAATATTGAATTCGAATGAATCGAACTTTAAAATAAGTAATACTGAATACTTTGGCTATACTATTAGAAATAAATAAAAAATCTATCATGAATCAGTAAATATTCTACATTTATACATGATTTTTATTTCCACTCTTTCTTTTTTCGAATCGATTCAATAGAATAATACATAATGAAAAATAGATTTTCACTAAATTAATAAGAAGCTTCTATAAAAAAAATCTAATCGATTCGATCAAAATAATTATAAAAATTAGTTATTGAATATCATTTTTTTTCCAGGCAACCTCTTAAAAAGTGTTTTTTTGGTGTCAACGAATAAGATTTGATTGATGATTGGTTGGGTCTACTTTCATGATTTTTTAACCCCAACAATTTTTTTGCTTATGTGTCCAAAAGAATTCTCCTTGTCGTTTATTTTCCATCTTTTAAGTAATTATTTATTTGGAGGAAATCACGTGAAAAAGCAAAGAAATACAAAAACTTTCTAGATAAATGTTTCTTTAATTATCATGAAATTGACTTTGTCTCTTAAGTATTCATCATTAGACATCAAAATTACCTATCGTCATTCTGATGCAACAAAGAAAGACACATTTTCTAAAACCAAATCAACTTTCAATTCACTATTTTATTTTATTTTTAATGATTTCATCTGTTTAAAAAGTCTTTCTACTTTGATGATAAATGAATTCTTTTTCAACATAAGTTAATGTAATTAGGTATTATTTATTTAGAATCGTCAATGAGATTATGACTGTTAGTTTGTACAAATTAATTTTTGCTGGTATAGATAATCAAACATTGTGATTATTTTATTCGAAATTTTATATCAAAATTAATTATTCAATAATCATCAACCAAATGAACCTTATTATAAGGTTTCATTTACACTCTTTCAAAGGAATTATTAATTGGTTTTGTAAATTAAATATCGAATTATTTCTGACTAATATATACAACCCGTTTGTTTTGAATTTTCATATAATTTTTAAATTTTAGAGGGTATTGAATATAAAATAAAGTCTGAAAATACTTCTTTTCACGAAAAATATATATCAGAAAGATAGAGAGCAAGTCTTAATTAATCGATCTAGTCTAAAGTTGTATGGGAGGAAAAAAAACTACTCCCTTCGACTCAGAGGCGAAGCTAGAATTTGAAATTTATGAGTTCAGAATTTTAATTCTTTAAGTTATTGAATTCTAACTTAGTAAGTAATTTTACATTTTCAATAAACTTTTGGCTACATATTTAGAGTTTGAAGCTAAGTTATTGGGATCAACCATACCTGTAATCAACACATTAACTCTAGTCCTACTTCATCTCAAATTATTTTTTACGTTTTATTTTTTAATAGTCAAACTATATGAATATAAATTTTAATTAATATTTCAAAATACATCTTTTCACCGAAAGTGAAATGAGAAAAATAATTCGTAGTAGTATAGTTTTTGTATTGGGAAAAATTAATTTATTTTTTCTTTGAAAAACGAAGATGGAGATATTGTTATGAAGGTGGGGGTCGGTTTGTTCAACTTTTGATGTAGTAGCAAGCACCTTTTTAAGAGTAGTAAGAGATGTCTCGAATTTCACGTCCACACCAAATAAAAGTGAAATCCATAGACATACAGTTTTTGTAGTCATAACTTTTTAAATCACTTCTTCTTTTTCTCAAATCACCTTTTGTCTATCTTTGTACATTACTTTTGAAACATCTCATGTCGTGGAAAACCTTTATTGAAATTACAAACAAGGTACGAAGAAAGAGAAAGAGGAGAGAGAGGAGATTTAGTATCAACAAATATAGTTGATTTGTATCGATAAATATAATTGTATCAACAAATACAAATATATCAAAGGTATATGTGTTCCTTGTGTATTCACCCCGTGTTAAATGTATTAACTAATACAATTTTACCAAGATGTATCAGGTTGTGTTAACGAATATGATTGTATTGAGTGTATTTGTTCTTAATAATCGACGAGTACAATTGTATAGGTAAAGGGTATCAACAAATACAATTATATCAAGTGTATGCATTTATACCATGCATTGTATAAAAAAAATATACAATTGATACAATGTTGTATATCACTCTTGTTCAAATAATTGAGAGTTTGAATATGAAATCATAGAAAAGAAAATGAAGAAGAGAGATTTTCACCATCATTTGTATTACTAATATCCCCCAATTTTGTATCAGGCAAGAGACGGAGAGCAAGGGAAGACAAAGGGATTGAGGGGAGCAACGGCCGAGAGAGAAGGGAAAGATTTGCTTGATTATTTAATGTAATTCTTTTAAACTATAATTGTATATAATAAATACATAAGACATATTTGTCTTACTATGTAATTTTAAAAAAAAATCTTGTACGAATTTAATTTCTAGCTATCTTTATCACTATTTATCATGAATTCAACCCAAACTATAAATAAAATCAAAGCAAATAATTGCTTAACGGATTGATGTGACCTTAGAATTTGTTTTCATGATAATGATCATAAAAAAATTACTGTAGTAGTTTAGTACTTATGATTTATGAGAATATTTAATTTGTTGAATGTCAATTTTGATTGATATATTCTGATGGGATTTAAAGTAAAATGATGGCTTTGAAGGTAGGGAGTCAATTAGGCTTTGAGAAAAATAGATAGGGCCACACATTGCTGGGAAAAAGAGAACCCCTAATAATCATCAAGTACAATGGACCACACAAGTGCTAATTTAATCATGGAAAATAATATTTGTGACCTAAAAACAAAAATTATTTACAAACCATCATTCCTTTATTTTTATATCCCATATTTTTAATCATTCTTTGTATTTGATACCATGAGAGTATAGATATACTTCGATGATATCAATAAAAAAGATATAGTGCTTCAATGGAACTGTTTGATACCATCAAAATATATAGATACCATCAGAGTTTAATAAATAAGATTGTGATTTTAATAAATTAGATTGCGACTTTAATAATATTCTTTTAATTATTTAATTCTTATTTAATTTATTTCTTTTTTAAGAAAAAAACCTGATACTGATAGGAAATATCACATAGGATAAAGTTCAATCTTATATGATACTGGTGTGATGTTATATACTGACGGAGTCTTAATTATTTCTTTAATAAAAAGCTCAATCACACATGATACTAAGGGAGTATCAATGTATCAAGGGAGTATCACAGAAACTCATTCCTATAAGATGCTACTATGATTTCATATATCGACGGAGTAGATACTAACATCATATGCAAAATTAAAAAATCCATTTTTAATAAATAATCGTACAACTACATTTATTTTATGTATTTTTTCCTTTAATTAATTTATCATAATCGTTTTCTAAATAAATCAAGCTTTAATTTATATTTGCCGACAAACTAAACTTCCTGTTAAGTCCTTTTGTTGACTTTTCTTTTTCAAAAACTTCCCTATTTTCTTTCAATTTATTCGAAAAGCACAACCAACTTTTTATAGGAGTAATTTTTTACAGAAACAAAAGTCACAAAATATAGTCAAATACTCTACTTGGAATCATGAATTTAAAAAATTACGACGGCATCCTAAAATTTATTTTACTTTACTTCGAAATTCATTATATTGTCATGGATAGAAGTGTTCAAGGTAAATTTAAAAATCGAATCAAATTTTAAAAAAAAGTCACCATTTATATATTTTTGTTATAAACTTTAAAAGTCAACAAAATTTGGTCTGTTTTAGTTTTAATCAAATGTAACTGAAGAATTAAACAAAATTGACATATAAATCTTTTGCATTCTTAGTTTGTAATCTAGGTGATTGATTTTTTTCAATTCTTTCAGTTTATTTGGATTGACTTATTTAAAATATTTTTAAGTTAAAATAATTTTTTAAGTATTTTTATGATATTTGAAAAAAATAAAAAATATTTTAAAATACTTATTTTTAAATTAAAATAATAAAAATAAATCAAAAATTATAACTTATTTCATCCAAGACCTTTTTGTCTTACTTTTTAGTTTGACCTGTAGTTTTTATTTTAAATGGATTGCTTCCAACATTCAAAAATTAATTTAATTAAGTTGATTTTCTTTGAGAGGAAAATTGATCAAATCGGACCTTGAGCATCCCTGGCCATAACTTCTTTTTTTTTTTTCACAAAATTGGTCATTTTTCAACAAATTTTGGAACACTGGCTATTTGTAAAAATTTGTTCTGAAAGTGGCTAATATGTATTACTTTTACAAATATGTTATTTCAGCTTGAGTCATCTATTGAGTAACAAAAAAAGTGATCTTTTCAATATATAAAAGTAGTAAATTTTATTCACATATTTTAAATAGTTCAGTAGTTGTTTAAATAACAAGACCATAAAAAAATCAAACAAGCATTTCTTTTGCTATTGCACCTTGCACTTAAAAAAAAAAGAAAGTAAAACACAATTTGTGTTTGGATCTTTTTCCAAGTAATAACAGTCAAATAAATTGAATTATGCAATCCTCTATTAGATATATAAAATTAATATTTAATAAGCTACTTACCGCACTTATTTATGGTAAAAAATAATAGATTACAAGAAAAAGAACTGAGTTACATCTATTCTATAATGTCTTTAATTATTCAGTTAAGTTCTATGACAAAATAATTTACTTGCCTTAAGCTTTTAATTTTCCTTTCCCTCTTTTTCTTTTTTGGTCAGTTAATCCAGATAGCATTCACCTCAAATTGACTTATTTTCCATTTTTGATTAATTAATAGAGATATAAATCACCTTGTCTACACTATATATCTCAATAGGAATTGCAAGGTTTTGTACAAGCTACAAATCAAAGTAGAGTTTATCTTCATAATCATCAATCACTAATACAATTTAATTAAGACATGGCTATGAGCAAAGCTTCATACACTTTGTTCTCCTTAGTGTTTGTGATTCTTCTCTCATTTGGTACACATGCACGAAGTTGTTATTGATGTCTTGTGCATTAAACTGCCCTCGTATGTTTTAACTCAATCTTTTTTCAATGTTTACTAGGTTTGCAAAGTGTGGATGCTTTGGGGCCAACATGTGACACAACTAAGGACTGTGTAGATTACTGTCGTGGCAGAGGCACTGGATTTTGCATAGCTGGACATTGCACATGTGAAGCTCTGGAAAAACAAGAATCTGTCAACAATGATAGGAAAATTTTACATGCCTAGCTAGGAAATAGAATTCGATTTTACATGGGATAATTTTTTTGTCATGTTTGAAGAAAAGAAAATCTATAAGAAATTAATGATTATCTATCACCTTCTTATAATATATTCATACATACATATATATTAGATATGAGTAAATTTTTCTCTTCCATGTATGCATTGAGTACAAGCCACGATAAACCAAACTGTGTGACGTCTACCAATATTACAATAAAAGTATATTATTGCATTCAAATGGATCCATTAGATTAGAAGCTTCTTAAGTTAAAATATTTATCTTTTTAAATCAAGAGACTAACGTGTTAGAGCTAACAATAAATCTGTTCAAATACCTATTTATTTAAGTAAATACCTAATGTACTCTTGGATTCTACATGCCCCAAGCCCCATGGTTAGAGCCTCTAAAAAAACCTATGCTCCATATTAGAGGTTTTCAATATATAGTAAGTATTATTTTTGAAAAGGGGAGGGGTGGGGGAGGGAGGATTGAATTGAATTTTCTTCGTTAATTTTAATAATTGATAGTCGACTAATTTGTATATTAGTAAATAAAGTGCAGAAAATAAAATGCGTAAAGAAAATTTAATACCTATATTTTTATACTGGTTCAAATTCAAAGTGGATCTAATTCAGTCCCATGGATCGCAAGAAATATCTCTTCAACCCTTAAAAAGAAAAAATACATAGATTTACAAAAACCTTAGATCTACGCTCAATTTTTTTTCTTTCTTTTTCTTTTAATGCAAACCTTTCTTCAATTTATTGTTCTTTTATCTCTCTTTTTTGTCACAGTAAATTTACAAGAAATACAATATTTTTTTAAAGATGAAGAGTGCGAAGAATAATTTTGAATAGTGTAGCTTGGGATTTGATTTTTGAAATTAGGCAATGATGATTCTATTTCCAAGAATAAGGGTAAAATTTAAGGAAGGTAAAACGCTTTAACAACAACACATATCTTTTCCTTTCTTGATGGATTCTTTGCAATCCAATTAATGCTTGGTTGATTCTCCAAGTCTTTTCTTTTCAGATTGATTCTCTTTCTATTCTTCAGGTCATTTGATAGATCTTGATTGAGTCATTTTCCTTTCCTTGAGTTGAGCCACATCACAGTGAGATTTGAGATTTATTTATTTTCTTTTTGATGTGTTTCCTGCAAACAATCATTAATCAAAATTAGCACTAACAATTTTGTTTCAGAGCAAATATATACTTGGTTCAATCAAATGAGTACACTTTGTTTGAAGAGACACTTTTTGCCAAAACCTAAAAAGAATTTTAAGCCAAATATGTAAAAAATAAATAAATTTACTTGTATCTTAAAAAAGGATTTCTTTTTAAAAAAAAGGACTAATAAAAATAAAAATTTAAAAACATTTCCATATCAAACGGAAAATAAGCCACAAAGTAGATTGAGTAAATCTTTAGCAAACACTTTACTAACAAATATATGAAATAAATAAATAAAAAATCTAAGTTTCCTTCTATCCGTATGTGATGGACCTAATTTTATATTAATTTGGAGCATGGATTTTTCTAGTTTTCTAAAAATAATAATAATATTAATTTAAATACTAAATTAAATAAAAATCTAATATAAATTAGAGTTGTCAATGCGGGTTAGTCCACCCCATCCAAGCTAAGTCTATATGGGCTTTGGAATTTGATGGGTCAAGTCGGGCTGATCATTTTTTTTTGTAGGCCAGAAAAAACCTAGTCCAACCCATCAGTACGTGGGCTGCGGAGCCTTGCCGAGTAAGCCCATATTTTTATTAGTATAGTTTTTAATAAACTTTTAAATTAAAAATATTAAAATAAATAGAAATAAAATAATATTATATGATGTTAGTGTTATTATTACATATTTTAAAAACATAATTTATATCTAAATTTTAATATTTAAATTTTTTAAATAAATTTTGAATTTGGACTCTTATTATTTTTAATATTCTTTTATAATTCGTCCCACGAGCCGCCGCAACCCATATTTCAAAAGCCTACAAATCAGTAGACTTATATGGACCGGGTTAAAAAATTCAATTTTTAAAATGAGCTCAAAAAATCTTAGGTTAATTCCACTAAATCATGAATTTGGCCAGACTGGGTCAATGAACCTATCCCATATTGACGGCTCTATGAACTGATCATATACTCCAGTTAGTAATTCAAAGTTCTTAAAAAGAGTTTATAAGGAAACTGCGAAGAAAGAAAAAATTATTTAAACTCATGTATGATTGGTAGGGGTGTGCATCGGTCGGTTTGGTTCTATTTTATGTATTATCGGTTCGATTTATCGGTTTTTGGTTCATAAATATGCTAAACCAATAAGATATTTTTTGTTGGTTTTCGGTTTAACATTTTTTTTAATCCTTTTCGGTTCAATTTTCGGTTTACCCGATAAGAAAATACTCATAAAATAATTATATGACTTCTCTAACAATTTGACATAATACGATGAGATACAGTAAAACAAACAAATCAGTTAAGCACCTAAATTTGATAATATGCAATATTTGATCCCATGTTCTAATTTACTTTCCAACAGAAGGATAATACACTGGAAACCAAACAAATACATAACTTAAGAGTATTGATTTTGTTAAATTATTAATATTTAATATTTATAAAGGGATAAAGTAGTAAATTATTATAGTTTTAATGGGTTATCGGTTCATCCAATAATTCAATACTAAAAATCAAAATCGAAAATCCGATAATTTTTTTTTTTGTAAAAACATTAAAAATTCATTGACCCAATAACTCGATAATTAACAATAAATCGATAATATTTTTTTATTCAATTTATCAGTCGGTTTAATTTTTGCACACCCTAATGATTGTTCAATGGATGTGGTAATTGGCAAAAAAACTTTTAGGCGTTTGATTGGTCCAACCTTGAATAATATTTTTTTTAAAAAGAAAATTAAATTCCATGAAACGAGAAAAATAACTTCTCTAGGATGGAAATAGATAAATAAATTCTATCCTTATGTGATGGGCGTAATTTTTATATTAATTTGGAGCAAAGATTTTTTCTAGTTTTCTAAAAATAATATTAATTTAAATACTGAATAAATAAATCTAATATAAACTGATCATATTGTAAGTAATTCAAATTTCTTAAGAAGAGTTTAAGGAAATTACAGTCAAAGAAAAATTGGACTCGTGTCTGAATGGTCAAAGGATGCGTTATTTGGTAGGAACACTTATCCCTGTTTGATTAGTCAAAGCTTTGAATAATATTATTTATAAAAAAAATTAAATCTATAGATATTAGTAATTTTAATAAAGCTCAAATTAATACTAATGCTAGAAAAAAAAATTAATTCAATACTAAAAATGACAATAATGTTGAATATTTATTTTTTTAACTTTACATTGATTTAGCCAATCAAAATACATAACGTAATTTTTTTATAATATTTAGTCATGTAACTAATACTTATGATTAGCATGATTTAGTTTTTTAAATTGTGATCATTTTTATTATAATTCATTATTATTTTTTGTTTAATATTTTAGTATCATTATTATTATAATACATAACGTAATTCATTATTATTTTTTGTTTAATATTTTAGTATCATTAGTCATATCATATTTTGTGTTATTTACTTAAGAAACACTCAAGATAGTAGTATTTAGATAGCACTAGAGAAATATTTGAATCATAAGTTAATTATATATTTATATGAATACTTTATCGCAAAAAATCCGAAAACCTGAGAAATTTGAAAAAAAATTCAAGTTTGAAAAATTCAATTTTGACTAGTTTGAGGTTATAGATTTAAAAATCCAATATAAATGGTTTGATTTGTTATTTAAAAAAGTCGAACCAATTTGGTCCATATACATTCCTACTAAAATGTAACACCTTCTCTATTTTCATATTTCCGGTTCTCTCTTTTCACTTTCACCTTTTCGTTTCTCTCTTTGTTCTTCTACTTTTTTTTAAAAAAATCCCCAGATTTTTTCCCAAAAGGATCACACTGATTCAGGTAACGTAGTATTTATCATATATCCTGTGCAGTTTTATTGAATTTTTAGCTATTTGATTTTTATTGTTTGTGATTTTTCTTTAAGATTTTTGCTTAGGAAAAAATCTCAAATTTTCACGATAATGTTCCACTCAAAGAGGATATTTGTAAAGTAAATAATTGATCATTTTTAGAAAAAAATTATCATATTTCAAAGATTCTCACCTATGATTCTCTACAATTTGTTATTTATTAGTTGTATTTTATTAATTTTTTTTTAAAATTACCATATTAGAAAGATTATCTCCCATGATTCTCACAAATTTCTTATTTATTAGTTTATTATATTAATTATTTTTTTAAAAAAATAGAATACATAAATTAAGCCAATAACAATTCAAAATATAGTTATTTTTAATAAATATTGAAAATGTAATTAAGGATTCCTATTACACTATTTTGAAAATTTTCTTTCAAAAAAATACAATTTGCGTTTATCTTTTTTCCAAGTAATAGCAGTCAAATCAATTGAATTATGCAATACTCTATTAGATTATAACATTAATATTTAATAAGCTACTTATTTATGGTAATAGATTACAAGAAAAGGAACTGACTTACATCTATTCTGTAGTGTCTAATTATTCAGTAAGTTACATGACAAAATAATTTACTTGCCTTAAGCTTTTTATTTTCCTTCCTTTTTTTTTTTGGCCAGTTAATGTAGATAGCATTCACCTCAAATTAATTTTTTTTCCTTTTTTGTTTAATTAATAGAGATATCCATCCACTTGTCTACACTATATATATCTCAATAGGGGTTGCAAGGCTTTATACAAGCTACAAATCAAAGTAGAGTTTATCTTCATAATCATCAATCACTAATACAATCTAATTAAGTCATGGCTTTGAGCAAAGCTTCATGCACTTTGTTCTCCTTGGTGTTTGTGATTCTTCTCTCATTTGGTATATCTCTCGTATAATACGCACGAACTTGTTTTTAATGTTTTATGTATCAAACTGTCCTTATTTTATTGTGATTTATCAATTTTTTTTCTATGTTTAATAGGTTTGCAAAGTGTGGATGCTTTTGGACCAGCATGTACCTTAAACAAGGACTGTGTAGTTTACTGTAGTGGCAGAGGCTTTGGAGTATGCCTAGGTGGATATTGCACATGTGAAGCTTTGGAAAAACAAGAATCTATCAGCAATGTTAGGAAAATTTTACATGACTAGGAATTGGGATCTATGAACAAATTGTGTTCTTTTCATTTCTAGTTTGATCCATGATTTGAATCAAATAAGGCAAGGAATTTGATTATTTTTTGTCATGTTTGAAGAAAAGAAAATCTATGAGAAATTAATAATTTATCAAAGTTGAGTATCTATCACCTTGTTATAGTTGTGATCTGTTATTAAATATTCATACACATTGGATGTGAGTAAATATCTCTCTCATATGCGCGATAAAAAAAGGCATGTTACATTCGAATGGATCTATTAGATTAGAAGCTTCTCAAGCTCATCTTGGATTCTAGGTGTCCCATACTTAGAGCCTCTAGAAAAATCTATGCTCCAAATTAGAGTTTTTCAATACATACTAATTATTTTTGTCTCAGACCAAATAGATACTTGGTTCAATCAAATGACTACACTTTGTTTGAGGTAGGGGTGTGCATCGGTCGATTCAGTTTGATTTTATACATTATTGATTTGGTTTATCGGTTTTTAAATATACTAAATCAATAAAATATTTTTTATCGATTTTTTATTTATCAGTTTTAATTTAACGGTTAGGTTTTCAATTTACCCGATATGCATTAATAAAAGCAGATGTAGAGAATAAAGACTAAATATTAAAGTGGGTAACTAATAACCTAATAATACAATAATAATAAACCAATAACGTTTTTATCAGTTCGATTTATCGGTTGATTAAGTTTTTACACAGTTTGAAGAGAGTTTTCCCCTAAACCTTAGGAGAGTTTTTTAAAAACCAAATATGAAAATAAAAGAAAAAAAAGTATGTTACAAAAAGTACTTTAAACAAAAATAAAAATAAAAATTTACCAATGAAACATGAAAATTTTAGAATACAAACGGCAAACACGACATAAAATAGATTGAGTAAATCTTTAGCAGACAGATAATAACAAATATATGAGATAAAAACTTAGATCTGATTTTCCTTCTATCCCTGTATGATGGGGGTAATTTTTTAAATTACTTTGGAGCATAGATTTTTCAGTTTTCAAAAATAATATTTATATTAATTTAAATACTAAATAAAAAAAATCTAATATAAACTGATCATATAGTAAGTAATTCAAAGTTCTTAAAAGGAGTTTAAGGAAATTAGACTCATATCTGATTGGTCAAAGGATGTGTTATTTGGTAGGAAGACTTTTCTCGTATTAAATTGGTCAAAGCTTTAAAAAATAAAAAAATTAAATTCCTTGGAAACAAGAAAAATAGCTTCTCTAAAATGAAAATCTTCATAGATTATATGTGTAAACTATTCAAATTATAAACTTTTCCTTACTTAGCAAACGCTATAAAAATATTCACTTATTTTTCAAGAAAATAGAAAAACAATTCTTTTCTATATAAGTCACCCTAAATAGTAGGGGTAAACAAAATTGAATCGAAACTAATATTTGAAGCACAAGTTAATTATATGTTTGTATGATTACTTTATCAAAAAAATATAAAAATTTGATTGTAGACATTGAAATTTTATATGACTCTACAGAATTAGTCCTATTTCAATCCGGATTTCTTGGAGACTAATCTTAGCAAATGGCCAAATATATTTTTTAAAGTTCAACTCCGAAAGAAGTAAAAAAAATTCATGATCAAACGCCCCTCGCCCCATTAGTATGAAGACAGTTTAGAAAGGCTGCAGACGGTTAAAAAAATGTCCAATGAGACTGCTGATTAGATTGAGGACTTCAAAAACCACATGTAGGAATTGTCACCAGGCTTTAAATAATACAAATGTGTCGAAAGGAGTGACCAAAGAATCAAAATTCAAATTTGTGAAACCATTTTTAAATGACATTTATATCGCAATTTCTATCACAGAACAAAGGTGAAAATGGAAGCTTTAACACCTTAAAATCCTATTGGATTAGCAGAAACAAGACATAAACCCTATGTAATTCACAGCCCAAGGAGGGGGTCTCTCTCATTGCCAAACTGCGCAACCTTTCTTGGTCCTTTGGAACCTCTCAGGCTAGTAGTATTGCAAGCCATTAATCAGACTCGACATTCGTCAACTTTACAATAGCCTGCTTAGCGATTTGATAAGCATTTTCAAGTTGCGCCTAGTAGCTTCATCACCAGTGAATCCCAAAATATCGGAGCTAATGCTCTGCAAAACGTGACAAATGACGAATTACAAAGCATGAAAGTGATTGACACGGTAGAATGACTACCACCACACAGGAAATTACCTCAATATTCTTCAAAGTGAAGACCAGAGTATATATGGACTTCCGTATCAATTCAGTGTTCTCAGGAGTCATGACTGTGGAGTGCACTCTCCTGAAATTTGGTTCATAAAACACTATAAGCAGAAATATGGTTTTTCCATGCCTAAAGCAAACTGTAACAGAAGTAACCTCAAAGGAGATGCATAACTCAGGGATCTCTAGAAGAGTTACAAGCTTTTGAACTCGGCTTTTGATGTCAATAAAAGGAACTCACTGTTAAGAGGAAATTAGAATCTTTAGCCCTTTTCTGTATCACGTGTATTCAACCAGGAAAGCATCCAATGGTGTGTCCTAGTGGAGTATGGTCTATGATATGGGTAGAGCAAGGGTTCAAATCCCAAGAAGAGACAAAAATTAGGTAATTTTTCCCCATCTTCCTAAGCCTCGGTAGGCAGTGTTACCCTGAACCTGCAGTGGTGGGAGGTAGCAAATACTCGGACGAATAGCCGAGGAGTGTGCAAGTTGGCCTTAACACCATCGTTATAACAAATAAAAAGTAATACTCCACCAAGAACATATTATAGTGTTTTTTCTTTAGAAATGTGGCTCTTAAAATTAATAATGTACAAAAACATGTAATGTTTGTGAAGCAATGCAGTGGGTAGTATAAGATCTGTCTTTTCGTTGCACTTGCTAGCTGCTTAATTTAACTTTTTTACATATTTGGTCTCACTTCAAATATGTAGCTGAAATTTTTCATTCACTCCAAATTTAAGCTACAGATTTGGCCTCACAAGTAAGCAGTATGAGTGAAATTTTATTTGTATCACTCAGTTCTATTCTCAGCCAAAGTAACAAGTATCAAGTACATCTTATGAATCACTATTATTTAATCCTTGTTTTTCTCTTTTTCACATGGCTGAGACAATAACATGGCTTAAAGATGATCTTGAAGCCATAACGAGGTTCTGTAGACCAGGGTCTAGTAGCATTGGATGCCCATGTTTGAAATTTTTTTCTTAACATCTGTATAAGTGGGTATCGTTGAGTTCCATAATTGTCCAGACGAGTTGTGTAAGGGCTTCCAAAGGTGTATGCAAAGGTTTTAGGCTAATTGACCCATCCATTAAAATGTTTGGTTGGATACTAAGATTCCTTCACATGGTACTAAAGCCAATGTTTCCTAAGAACATTCTTTTTTCCTTTTCTGTTGTTTTGGTAGATCTTTTCTAAGAGCATACTCACATTCATATGTTCGAACAAAAGTTCACATGCAAAAAAAATAAATCAGTTACACATGTGGAAAATTGTTGAGTTATACAGGTGCCCCAAATAAGTTGTGAAAACTTTCAAGGAGGTTTATAAAGGTCTAGGACTACTTCACCCTTGCCTTAAGATATTGGGTGGGTTCTTAGATACTTTCACATTAGCAATTCTATAATACCTATTAAATAAACATATGAGACTGGTGGAGAGCTGAACAGGTCGAGGAGGGGAGAGACAAAGTGACAGAACAAGCATTTCAAAGCACAAAACTCTTGTTATAGAAAGTCGGTAAATATGTGTTTACTGAGTTTTGCTGTAGAACTGCAAAGGATCTTCGAAATGCTTGTTAAGCAGTTGAAAATAGAATTTCTCTAGAAAAGAAGCTACCATAAGTTGTTGATTCACCTTATATCCTCAGATGCTAGTGCCAGACTTCGGGTTAAACTTTCAACTTCCTTCAGGAAGCCACTATCACGAACATCAGCTAGCATAGGTTGGACATCCTCAGCCATGGCTTTAATCTGAGGTGTCACTACATCAAAGGTACAATGTTTATACATGAAAATATACTAAATACCTGCAAGGAACACATAAATTGCTCAAATAATATAATAGGATGAGTACAACCGTATGCCCAACATTGACTGCTGTTTCAGTTCTCCCCTCCCCCATAATAAATTGTTCTATAGGTTGATACTGATGAATGTGGTATAGAAAACACGTATCACAGCAGCACTTACTACTCACAGTTTTACAATTACCACCTAACATCTGACAAGCGAATAATAGCTGTGCACTTGCTTTCGATATATTATTTAAAATATGCACTACATGAGATATTAGTGTACTGAATGAACATCAATAACTTAAAACTGGTTAGACTAAATTTTGTCAGGACTGGAGCATTTTTCTGCTAGTAGAGGTGGTTGCATGAAGCACGTGATGTTAGTTTTGACAGAATTCTTGAACACATACTAGAACTAATAAAAAAACTAACACATATTATGATGCACTTGTTTAATAGTTTCACCGTGTTCAAAACAAGATATTCCAACTCAATTAAGTTTTTCATGCATCTTTGACAAACAAATCCTTCATAAAAAGAATTGCAAAGCAATCAAGTAGATCTTGTCTGACAACCCATTTGCATTTCTCCTCTGCCCAGGTCAGATACTTGGGGTATAATATAATTTGGGCTTGCCCAATCTAATGACCTCAGTGGTCACTTTTTGCTCTTAAAGAAATATATAAACTTCACAAGCTCTTCTGACTAAGAGTTCTCCAAAATTAAGTGTTATCCAACTTTTAAATTTCATCACAGTGAAATATTTACAATCAATGCTCTTTATACAGATGCTGTCAGAGAGGATTGAAGTTCATAACATTCTAATACAACTCAAACATAACATACACTTTCATAGGGTGTGGACGTGTTGTACATATTGGTTTAGTGGAAAGAACTAAGTTGAAATGTAACCTAAGATTAAGATAGAAGCGTTTTCAAAAATGGTCCTACACATGACATTTGGTCCTGAAAGCTAAAATACGTAATGAAGTTCTAATTATAAAAGATGTTATGAATTATAAATAGACTAGAGCAAAAATTCAACAAGTAAAATCATTGCATAACTATATTATAAGCTAAAAGTACAGAAGTTAAATTCATTATGTTTGTCAGATATCTTTCTTCTTTTCTCCTTGAATGAATTAAACATCAACCATGCAAAAAGAAAAAATGGGAGGTCAATAAATGTAAAGTGCATCAGACCTTTGTAAGCAGTGGTTGTGCCTCCTCAATAACATTTATAGCTCTCTGCGCCAAAGCATAGGTATTTGACAATCCAATTTCTTCTGCTTCACGGCCAAGACGTGTGAAAATTCCAACCAACGCATCTAGACTAACCCCTTGTTGTCCTTTTATCTTTTGCCTGTCACAAATTATCAGACCCTCCTTAACACAATCTGGATCCAGGGGCCCTGCAGAAGGTATTGGGATTGGATCTCGAGGTGTGATATCAATCATGGTTTCCATGATAAGTCCAGATTGGTTCACCTCAACTAACGAGTTTCGAGGAATAATTATCTTATCATCTTCAACCTATAAAACACATAATCAATGTTTAAAATCAAAGCATACACAAGCAAGTATAGAACAACTACACTACTTATTACTTTTAAGAAATATAAATAAAACAGAAAAAGTGTTCTGCAAATATACATGTTACTCACCTCAACTACAGCTTCAACATTTCTCAAAGAAGGATTAACTCGAATCACATTACCAATACTAACTCCTCTGATTCTAACAGGTGTGCCAGTACAAATGCCACAAGCTTGCTCAAACTCAAGCACAGCTAAATACTTCCTAAACCTAGAGCGCAGCTGAAACCCTCTCAACCAAGCCAAGCTGAGTGCCAACAATACCGTACCCGAAACAATAAACAACCCAACCCCACCTTCCCAAATACTCCTCCTTCCAAACCCAAAATCGCTCAATGGACGCATAGTTCGCCTCCAGATATTCCTGGGAACATCTAAAATAACAGAAAGCGGACCTTTCTGCTCGGAAGGTGACCCGGGTTGTTGCTCTTGTTCTTGACTATGACCCGCATTTGCAGACATTGCTTTCACACTGATGGTTTGATTTTTAGGCCTGATTGATGTTTTTATATACAGTAAACGATCCCCCAAAACATTTCTTCTACTGGGTATGATGGGAAACCCAGCAGAATTTGTTGACACATGGACTAAAGCATTTCCAGCCATCATCTGCTTTTCTTTTTGCCCCTTCTATCTGTTACCTTTCGGCACTTCTCTTGTTGTACAGACAAAATTGAGCTGGGGAAATTGAAGATAGAGATTGAAGATCAACAAAATGGTAGCATTTTGGATGGCTCAAGCTGGAAGCAACCCTAGCTCAGATCAACGACTGCTGAATCTGTTGAACTATCAACACTGAGAGAGTGAATGGAAAATGGGCTGGGCTGATAAAGTGAAAATAGACTAACGAGATCTTGTAGGCCCATGTGAGACAGATTACATGTTCTGGGCCTCTACAGCCTATCAAAATGGGATAATTACCTACCTTCTTTCAATGGAAAAATTAGGCGGATAATCAAATATATACTCTCTCGTTCACTATTAGATGTTAAAATTTTTCTAATTTAATTTTTATTTATTATTTTAGAGAAATCAAGATAAGGTAAATATTGTATGCGATTATACAAAAATTATGTGTGAATCAAATTATATAGTGAAATATATGAACACTGTGAATTGTATAACAAATTATACAAACGTTGTGCACGAATTGTATAGTGAAACATACAAACGCTATAAAAAATGACGAATTTTATAGCAAATCATACAAATATTGCTCGAATTATACAAACACTACCTAGACTATAGCTGTGAAACATAATTAAGATATTTCTAAATAGATATGTATGAAAATTCCTCTTTTTTAATTTACTATTTTTAAATATATTTTTATTTATTATTTAGATATTTTAAATTTTAAAATATTGATCATTTATAACGATTGCACTATATATTAAAAGCAAATTAAATATACAATATATATGTATTGTAAACATATTATACTTATTTTATAAAAAGAAAAATATACTATTTATTAAAAATAAAATAAAGAATTATTTTGGTGAGGAAAAAACGCAACTTAAGGCTTCTAGTGGTTCGGCTTTAAACTTCCGCCGTTGTTGCCTCCTTTAAACCCTAAACCAAAATCTGTGAACAGAGCAAAGAAAGAAGAAACAGAGTTCACAGGAACAAAGATTTGCGAAGAAAATGGCTAAGTCAATGAGATCTAAGAGGGAAAAGAGGCTGAGAGCCATAAGGAGAGAGATAGTTGCTACAGAGCCCACTGTTCTTAAGAAAGAAGCTGCTAAATTGGCTGCCCAAGAAGCTGCCCTTGCTGCTCCTAAGCTTATTGTTAAGTCTCCCTTCAGCTCCACCACCATGGATATATCTGCCTCTACTTCTAACGCCGATACTAAAATGGGTATGTTTTATTTCCTCCTTTTTACGTTTGTAATTGTAAAGGACATGGGTACGTTTTGCTTCTATATATAATTTTCTAATATTCTTCGTGATTCATAAACCCATCTCACGTTATAGGAATATAATCAGTTTTATTGATCTATGTTTGCTTTATTTCGTATAAAGATGACATCTTTCTTTCTTTTTGCTTATCATGTTCTTGGGTGATTTCCTCAGGGAAAGAAACTAAATTTTATCCTGATTAGTCGTTTTCATAATCTACATGTATAGGTGCTGCAAAATCTTTAAAAAATGCTTGCTTATGTACTAGCAGTGGATAAATTGTTGCTTTGGCTGATTACAGTTTGGAATTGAACTTTATGGTTTCAATTTTGTGTCACATATTTTCTTGTGTTGTTACCATTTATATTCCTGTGTGTTTTTTGAGTATGAGATGTTGATAGGAAGCAGTGGTATGGTGCGGGAAAGGTGGAAAACAGAAAAAATATACTTTTAGAGTGGACGGATTAAATCCTTTCCGTGAGTGTCACTTGGTCTCTGAAATAATTAGGTTTTGTATAAATATTTGTACGAGCTTCTGTAACAAACGAGTCGTAGTATGATTTAATGTGTATTGGGTTATGATATTTTGCTGTTAGTAAGCACATCCTGCTCAGGGTATGAGTTATGACTATAGCAGCTTCATATTTCTTTGAAGATGTTGTCTTGTAGATGTCATGAATATGGCCATAGGCGATTCACAGTTGTGTGAAGATATGTTGTTGTTCATTTTGAATTCAAAAAAGGCTGCTAGATGCTTGGGCATGCTTGCTGGCTTTTCTAGGACTATTGATTGAACATTTTTTAACATTCAGTTGTTTTTTAGTTGCAGCACAATCATATGAACTCCTATTTTTATAAAAAATCATATGAACTCTTCTACAATCGAGACCTAAGTTGTGCGGACTCTTCACTTTCAATGCTGCACCCGTGTCGGATTCTCCGAAAATACACTATTTTTGGCAAATCCGACATGCACTCGTGGACACTTTTGAAGAGTCCGAGCAACATAGATCGAGACAACTCTTAGAGAGAGTAGGTTTTAGGATAAGTATATCTGTGTGTCTTGCTGAGCGTCTCTGCGTGTTGGTAAAAGTACTTTCGTGATATTACAAGTGTCCTATTTATTTCTTGTGTAAGATCAATACATGTGAGTGATATTTAACTGCTCATTCTACTCCAGTGTTTTGTATCTGCTGAAATGAATAGGATCTTGTGCATTCTGTTTTTAGCCTCCCCCCTCAATACGCTAACTTGTCATCATCTTGATTTCCAGATGTGGAGATGACTGATGACAATCAAAGTGCAAAATCTTTAAAACCTCTTGGTAAGAAGATGAAAAAGAAGCTAAAAATAGCCAAGAAGAAGAATCATGGCAAGGGAAAGATCAGGAGGAAGAATGTCTAATTGCATACTGTTTTACTTAGGCTGATAGATGTCTTGATTGTTACTGCAAGATCTCATCAACAGGACCCTCCCATATTCTCTCCTCAGATGGTGATCTTACATTGTAATAGTATATTGGAACTTGAGCATGTGAGTGGATATGCAAATTATGCTCACACAAGTTTTGTTTGCTATCTAAATGGGTTTTAAGTTCTTGAATTTGTCCAAATAGTTCATCTTGTTTCCTTTTCCTTTTACAGTTTGTTGGTATACTAGACTTGAATGGAAATATGAAGGTGTAGACTGTGATCCAACAATGTTAAGATGTTTTAGTTTTCAGATGAAGTCTGGTTGACGTAGGAAACACCACCCTTCTTTTGGTTTTTGGCTGGCTATTACACATGGTTCTATATTCGCCTTTTCCCAATTGTTAGGATGTTAATATTTTAAAGCAAATTTTGATAATATGGACCTTGTTTATTTGATAGAACAGTAATAACACATCAGATTTGTATTCTCTTCTGGAGGAGCAAATAGTTTCCGGCATTTCCCAACTGTCAAAGTGGGGGTTAAATGTGAAAGGCTTGAGCCTGGAAATTTGGTCTGCTGCCTCCAGTATCCTCTCCATCCCCATCAAAAAAATCTGTCCCAAATGAACAACTCAGCTAATGTCTCTTCAATAGTTTTCTGATATTATGAAGCAGTTGACAGGCAAGATGGTTTGAATACAAGAAGGTCTCTTTACACCAAAGGGGAAATCTTTCCCAACTGTCAGACTTGATGGAATCAGAGGTCTCTTTACTATGATTATCTCAACTCCCTAATTTTTATGGCTTAAACAATCTATAAATAACAATCAGTTCATTTCCATTTTCTCCTTCTTCTTTTCCTCCATTTTTATTATGGATCATGTGGTTTAATCATCACAAGAGTGATGTGATAATATGATCATCACTTTGATGAAGATCTCATAAATAATATTCTTCAATTTTTTTTCGTGTCATAATAACCAAATACAAATTCATCAACATTAATTAAACGGCGAAAGATTCATCAAAGAGAAACGATCATATTAGTTTGGTACATGTTCATCAAGATGAAGAACCAAGTTTAATCGTTTTTTAAAAATTCATCAAGAGATATGGTCAGATAAGTCTGGTGAAGAAGAAATTTGAATGACTTACAAATATATATATATATATAATCTAGAGAATTAATTCGCGCTTCGCGTGGCCATAATAAAATATTAGAAAAGAGATAATAAAAATAAAAACTATACTAAAAGGAAAGGAAACTACTATTCTATTTCTTTGTTTTTTTTTAATTTGTCCACATACTTGGATAAAAAAGAAAAGAAAGATTTTCATTCAATTCAGTGTATTTTCATAATCTTTCTGATTGAAATTTTGAAAACTTTACCTTTAACACTATAAACATTATTTCACATTTCATAATATAGTTAACTTCTCTTATATTTCTATTATTTCATAATTGAGCTATATAAATGAATACAAATTTTCACTCATGACTCATCTAATTCTATTTCGATAGCAAACCAATTTAATCTATTACAAAAGAAACAACTTCATAGCTAAAGAAAGAAGAAAAATATTGTAGGAAATTAGTAGAAGCAACAAATCAAACAAATTTTCTTTATTATAGAAAGAATAAAACCATCAATTATAGATGAAGTCATAGTACTAATTCAACATTTATATTTGTAAATAGGCATAAACGGCAAACACTTGGAGAAATGACAAATTAATCTAAAGATACATTAGTAAGGAACATATATTTACTTGTTAGTCTGTGCAAAAATATAAACATAGCCACTTTTATGCTTTAGTCCTAAAATAAATTTGTGGGGCTAATATAAATGGAAGATGGCTAAATGACCTTGCATTTCCGGGAGAAACTCTCCTAAAATATTTTAAGTTGTCAATTATCAAGATTTATGATATCTTTTATGGGAAAAGATCCAGTCAAGTATCATTTCCTCAAGTAATGTTCAATAGTCCATTAGATTCATGTCACATGAATCATAAAATAATTTATAATTGAGATTTATTTTAAGTCATACACATAATAAAAGTCAAAAATAATGATTTAGTTTCTTCTTCTTAAGTGAAGAATAATATATCATATGCTTGATAAAAAACATAATTCATTTTATTTTACTAATTCAATTCTCAATATATGAATTTTTTATCAATTAAAAATAATATTTTATTTTATTTTTCAAATTCAACTCTCAGAAAAAATCACCATACAAGACTGCAAAATTTCAAATAATCATAAGTCACAATGACTTGTGAGATATCTTTTTGGGAGTTGAGTTAGAAAAATAAAAATTGAGTATAGTTTTTAATTGACAAAAAATTCATATATTGAGAGTTTAATTAGTAAAAGTAAAATTGAGCTATGTTTTTTGATAAACTTGTGATTTTTTTATTTTGTTTGCACTTCAAAGGAAGAAAGTATTAAACGAAAAAAATGTGAATAATTTTTAATAAAAGTCATTGGCATTAGTTTTGTCATTTTCTATATAAGTATGTGATTTGAAATAAATCTCAACCATAAATTATTTTATGATCCATGTGGCATGAATCTAATGGACTATTGAATATTACTTGAGGGAATAGTACTTGACGGGATCTTTTCCCATCTTTTATGCCCTTACCCAATATATTTTTTAGAACTATTAGGGGTCGTTTGGTGTGATGGATAAGGAAGGTTAATCCCGGGATAAAAATATAGTGACCCTTAAGTTAATGTTTGGTTGGCAAACTCGGGATAACTTATCCCGGGACTAATAAATAGTACCGGGATAAGTTATCCC
>JBCEWC010003909.1:0-28814 GCA_038996855.1 Solanum aculeatissimum | reverse complement strand
TTAGAATAGGAATAGGTAAATACAATCCTACTTAGAATAGGAATAGGAATAACAATAGTATATAGAATCCTATTTGGCAAAGGATGGTATTACAGTATCCTAGTTGGACAAGGAGTTTAATATAGTATCTATAAATAGGGTCTCAATGTAATAATATAAACACAATTCAATAATATTTTCTCCTATATTTCTCACAAACTCTAACTTGAAGCGACGGAACAACGCCTCGGTAAAAGCATTGTCCAAGTCATTGACAAACAATTTTCTGGCTTGGGAATTGGCTCCACAAAACCAGCAACCCAGGGAACTGAGTCCAGCATACCTGATAACAAGCAGACCAACAAATCCTGCAGCTAGAGACAATACACTGCCTATTCAACCAGCCATCAGAATCATCCAACAAGTGGTAATTCCCATTTGATAGTACCAAGGTATGCAAGGATGAATTTTCCTACTTATGACAGCAGCAACGACCCCTCAATTTGGGCTCATCGTTGTGAATAATTTTTGAAAATCAACATACAACAGAAACAGAAAAGGTTGGAATAGTGGGGTTTCACATGTTGGGAGAAGCAAAATTATGATATTAACTTTAAACAAGCAAAGGGCCTAATGAGTTTGGAAGAATTTCGGAAACTTTGTTTCCAACGACTTGGACCTCCTAAACGTAGCAACCTGATAGTCAAATTGGTCACGCTTCAGCAAACTGGTATAGTTGAACTTTATCAATGTTAGTTGCAAGAAAAGCTCCACAATTATGGTATAATCAGCTTAAATGAGCAAAGGGTCCAATGAGTTGGAAAGAATTTTAGACGTTTCCAACGACTTGGACCTTCTGAAAGTAGCAATCCGGTGGGCGAATTGGTCACGCTTTGGCAAACTGGTACAGTTGAACTTTATAGACATCTGTTTCAAGAAAAGCTTGCTAAGGCTAATGAGCTTACTCTAGAACAACTGCACGTAGGAATATTTATGACAGGGTTGGGTAACTCAATCAGAATAGATGTGCGGTTGCTCAGACCACCTGACTTATAGATGGCCATGAGTGTATCCCGTGCTTTAGAACAGAAACAACTGCACAAAGTAAGTAATATTAGCAAAAAGGGTATGGCAGCAGTACCGGACAAGTCTTGGCAGCACAGTGAACTCTGCAAAATCTGCTCCTAGTTTAGTTGACTCATTTACCTCGACTAATACCCAGACAAGCAACTAAACCGCTTTTGTCAAGCAATAATTCATGCAGAAATGGCAAAGAGGAGCTAAGGCATTATGCTATAATTGTGGCGAACAATATTCATCCATTCACTACTGCAAACGACTTTTCTGACTGGAATTGGATGATTCAGCTTACAACACTAGTCCAGAAGTTCCGGATGGCTGCTGTGAAATTAGAGCTTGAGGATAAGCTCTTTCAATGTGAGGAGGTAATATTGTGGATGCGTTGGAAGCCAATTAAATTAAGTATGCAAGTATAATTTTTAGTAGCTTTATTTATTATTCTAGATAAGGAAGGATTAGGTTAAGCTCCAGTTATTAGTTTGGAATAGGACTAGATTTCCTATTTTCATTAGGACTAAACTTCCTATTGCTGCAATAAGACACCTATTTAAAAGGGTTTTTGATGAATAAATCATTAAATCATAATTTAACAAAAAAAAAACAAGACATTAGAGTTCTCTCTTCCATTAAACTCTAAGATTTCACCCTCCCTTCAACAAGCTGGAGTAATATATAAAATAGGTAAATCTAGGAATTCAAACAAAGGCAAGAGAAAGTCAAAGTCAATTGATTTCAATTATCATGTTCATCGTCTTGTGACTTGATCCTTCTCGATGAATCTTAACAGTCACATTTTTTAGTTATCAGCCTTTACATCTTCTTTTGATCATCCTTGTATCTCTGAGATGTCTTAACTATATCGACTTTTGAGGAATCAATGATTACTTCTATATCTCCCATCATAATGTCACTACTCCTTACTTATCATTGTTGTCCGCGTCAAGCATCGGGCTCAAGATGATTTATGGACTTGTCTCCTCCTAGCCAATCGATTACACTTCGAAAAGGTATACGATCCACTTGTAATACTAACCCCCACTATACATTTTTAAGTTGTTATCATGTATCATCACCCCATTATGTTTTTGTATGATTTTTGTCATCTATTTTCATCCCTGAGTCTACAAGTGAAGCGCTTTCTTATCCAAGATGGTGCCAAGCCATGTTTGACAAGATGTTTGCATTGCATGTGAGTGGCATTTGGGAGGTTATTCATCTTTCTTTAGATAGAACTATTGTTGGTTGCCAGTGGGTTTATGCAGTCAAAGTTAGTCTAGGCGACAAGTTGATCGACTTAAGGCTCACCTTGTTGCCATGGTGTACTTGAATATTTGGGATTTGATTACAGCGATACTTCCTCCTCGTGGCTGAGATAGAATAGGTCTGTTTGTTTCTTTCCATGGTTGTTCATCATTGGCTCTTTATCAGCTAGACATTAAAAATATGTTTTCACCACAGCGACCTTGAAGATGAGGTTCCTATGGAGTAGTCACCCAGTTTTGTTGCTCAAGGGGAATCTAGTGCTCATGTAAATCAATTATGTAGATCACTCTATGGTCTTAAACTGTTCCCACAAGCCTGGTTTTGTAAGTCTTAACACAGTTATTCAAGCATTCGACATGACTTATAGTGAAGCTGATTATTCAGTGTTTTGTAGACATTCGACTCTCAATCAATGCATCTATTTGGTGGTTTATGTTAACAATATTGTTATTACTAGCAATGATCAGGATTGTATCAGTAGTCTGAAGCAATATCACTAAGGAATTGGGAAGATTGAAGATTTTCTGAGCATCGAGATTGCTTTTGTCCAGATCACATATTGTTATATCATAACAGACGTATGCTTTAGACATTTTCTGAATAAACTTATTTCTTGGAAAAGTAAGAACCAAGTGTGGTTACTCGATCTAGTTTGGATGAAACAGTTGCTCAAAGAACAGAAATTTGAAGAAATCAATCAAATGGAACTTGTGTGTGATAATCAAACTGCCTTTAATATTGCGCCAAATTTGATGTTCCGTTGGAGGACTAAACACATTAAGATTGAAAGTCACTTCAACAGAGAAAAAAATACTCTCAAGCTAAGTTGCACAGACTCTTTACTCTCGGTGTCGTACTGTGTTGACACGACATAAGTGTGGAATTTGTACCAAATATGATCAATCAATTTTGGATGCTTTCAGCAAAATAGATAGAGAAATTTGACAAAGATACAATGATTTCTAAAATCAAAATAAAAGATTGGGTGAAATCAAAATCTAGGTTTATCTTTTTTTATCATCAAAAGATAGTTGTATTAAAAAGATTTTAACCAGAAGATGCTTTAAAGATATTTCCAGGTCAATATCACTTTTGAATGTGCAATGAACTCAAGAAGTCTATAATGGTTTTTATATGATTTGTAATAGCCATGTTACACAAACAAATAGCAAGGAGATACATTTGTACTTAATAATAATCATATTCAAACTTGCTCTCAAAAGTTAGTGCATTCCTTTCCTTCCAAATAGTCCACCATATTTCAAACATATTTTTATAACTATACTGAAAGATATTTGAATTATTTTAAGCATAATTTCGCACTTATCTCAATAACTGGATTCATACCCCTGAATCTTAAAATTAAAATCATGAAGGATCCAAATCTAAATTAGCACCCGTATCGGACACCCACAACCGAGTCCAAGCAACTTAGCTCTTGGGAGATATTGTTACAAGTATGTGAAATCAAATAATCAGCTTGCACGTATTTTCACCCAGCCCCTCAATGGTCCTCGTATTAGTTAAATCTATAACAATCTAGGTATATATTGTCTTACATGTAAAAGGAGTTATGTATCGGCTCATTGTAGTAACGTAGTTTACACAATTCAATAATATTTTCCAATGCCTTTACTTCTCACAAGTATAAAGATACAAAAGATTAACATATTAAATAAGTTTTATTACGATATAATTGCACAAAAGATCTTACTTAATGGGTTTGAAAAGTATTGCACGTGTCGATGAATTCTGCAAATAGAGCCTCATTTTTACCAACACACTAGGCAAATCTTCATCTATTGCCGTGCTGACCTGAGGCAAATAAATGAATCAGCATGTTAGTCGAAAGAGATTGAAACACTGATTGAATGACAAAAGATCAGCAGGCATGATGTTTGTCGATTGAAAACCAGTATAATCGATTGGTTTGATTATTTTGGTTCATTCAACAATTTGTGTAAAACAAAATCAGTGTTGCACAAAGGTTTTTTCTTCAATTCAACGAAAAATAAGCTTATCTTCATTAAGGGAGATTTTAATAGGCATATCGGTGCAACTTCTAGTGGGTTTGAAGATGTTCATGGAGGCTTTGGTTTTGGGGAGAGGAATGGAGGAGGGACGTCTCTCTTGGATTTTGCCAAAGCCTTTGAGTTAGTTATTGCTAACTCATGTTTCCCGAAGAGGGAAAATCACTTGATTACCTTTCGTAATACGGTAGCTAAGACTCAGATTGACTGCATACTCCTCCGGAAGGGCGATAGAAGCCTTTGTAAAGATTGCAAGGTTATTCCGAGTGAAAATATTTCCACTCAACATAGGCTCCTAGTGATGGATTTAGAAATTAAGAGAAAAAAAAGAAGGTTATTTATGCCCAACCAAGGATTAGATGGGGAGGCCTGACTCCTGCTATTTCTCGAGAGATGGGAGAAAAGTTGAGTAGTTTAGGGGCTTGGGGGAGTAGCGGAGATGTGAACAGTATGTGGGACAGTACTGCTGATTGCATTAGAAAAGTAGCTACCGAGGTACTAGGGGTTTCGAGAGGGACCTTTGGTGGACCTTAGGGTGATTGGTGGTGGAATGGAGAAGTTCAAAGCAAAATGAAAGCTAAGAAGGTTGCTTAGACAAAGTGGTTGAAGTGTAGGGATAAGGATGAAAAGTGAAGGCTTAAAGATATCTATAAGATAGTGAAGACAGAATCGAAGACAGGGGTGACGTGTGCAAAGACGGCAGCGTTTGAGCGCCTCTATGTGGAGCTAAGTGATAAAGGCGGGGACAAGAGATTGTATAGGCTCGCAAAAGAGAAAGAGGAAAGCTCGCAACTTGGACCAAGTGAAGTGCATTAAGGATGAGGAGAGTAAGGTGTTGGTGGATGAGACTTCCATTAAGCTAATGTGGCAAGCCTACTTCCATAAACTCTTAAACGAAAATGGAGATAGAGATATTGAGCTGGGTGAGTTGTTATAGATATTGAGCTGGGTGAGTTGTCATACTCCGATGGTCATCGAGATTTTGGTTATTGCAGGTGTTTCAGAGTTGAGAAGGTTAGACGTGCTATTAGTAGAATGAAGAGAGGGAGGGTGATCGGTCTCGATAAGATTTCGGTGGATTTTTGGAAGAGCATGATCAAGGATAGTATAGAGTGGTTGACTAGGCTATTTAATGTTATTATGAAGACTGCAAAGATGCCTTATGAATGGAGGAGGAGTACAATGGTTCTATTGTACAAGAACAAGGGTGATATTAAAAACTGTAACAATTACAAGAGTATCAAGTTATTAAGCCACACTATGAAGGTCTGGAGAGAGTGGTGGAGATGAGGGTGAGAAAAGGAGCGTCTATTTCAGAGAATCAGTTCGGATTCATGCCGGGGCAGTCGACTATTGATGCAATTATTTTCGGAGATTAGTGGAGAAATATAGGGAAAGAAAGAAGGACCTTCATACGGTGTTCATTGATCTCGAAGGCGTATGACAAAGTTTCGAGTGATGTCCTATGGAGATGTCTAGAGATGAAGGGTGCTCCAATGGTATATATTAGGGTGATAAAGGACATGTACGACAGAGCCAAAACTTGAGTAAGAACGGTAGAAGGAGACTTAGAGTATTTTTATGTTGAAATGGGGCTTCATCAAGGATTAAGCCCTTTCCTTTTTGCCTTAGTAATGGATGAGTTGACACGGTCTATTCAAGAGGAGGTTTCATGGTGCATGTTATTTGCGGATGACATAGTACTGATTGATGAGACTCGGGCTAAAGTTAATGATAGATTGGAGGTTTAGAAACAAGCTTTGGAATCTAAAAGATTCAAACTGAGCAAGACTAAAATAGAATACTTGGAGTGCAAATTCAGTGTGGTAAGAGATGAAGCAGACACTGAAGTGAGCCTTGACACTCAATCCATTCCCAAGAGAGAAAACTTTAAATATCTTGGGTCCATTATCCAAAGTAGTGGTGATATCGACGATGATGTCACACACTATATTGGGGTAGCATGGACGAAAAGAAGGCTTGCCTCTGGAGTATTGTGTGATAAGAAGATACCACCTAAACTTAAAGGTAAGTTTTACAGAACGGTGGTTAGACCGTCTTTGTTGTACGGGAGAGTGTTGGCTAATCAAAAACGCACATGTTCAGAAGATGCAGATCGCGGAGATGAGGATGTTAAGATGGATGTGTGAACATTCCAGGAGCGATAAGGTTAGGAATGAGACCATTCGAGAGAAGTTAGAGGTGGCCCATATGGTTGACAAGATGAGGGAAGCGAGACTGCGTTGGTTTGGACATGTGCAGAGAAGAAGTGTCGATGCTCCTATTAGGAGATGTGAAAGGCTGGAGTTAGGGGTTACTCGAAGGGGTAGAAGTAGACTGAAGAAGTATAGGGGGAAGGTGATTAGACAAGATATGGCGAAACTTCATCTCACCAAGGACATGACCTTAAACAGAAAGGAATGGAGATCGCATATTAGGGTAGCAGGCTAATAGGTTAGTAAGGGTAGAATAATGTTTGGCCTTGTGATATAGTAGGTTAGTAGTAGTCGGTTTTATCCTGTGTTGTCATTCTCCGTCTTATATTTGTTATTTTGTTTACTGCTATTTTTTTCATATTTACATAGTATCATTTGCTTTTTCATTATTAATCCTTCTTCCTTTTTTTGTTCTTTCCTTTTTTCCATACCTAGTATTTTCTGCTTATGAAGTTTGATTCTTGAAATGAGGGTTTTCCGGAAATAGCCTCTCTATCTCTTTGAGGTAGTGGTAAGGTCTGCGTACATTTTACCCTCCTCAGACCCCACTTGTGGGATTCTACTGGGTATGTTGTTGTTGTCGTGGTTGAAAAATAAACTTATCTATCTGTTTACCTTCTGAAGGAGCTCGGCAATCTTTTCTGGTGAAGCAAAAGCATGATCCTTGAGTGGCTTTGCAATCCCAGACTCCAGTTTTTGATTTTGACTACCAGATAATGCAACTTTAACAGCCGTAACCTATAGACATTTCATACCGAATAGCTAAAATTTTAAAAAAGACAATTCATAAGGAAAGAATAAATCTGCAAGGTCGTAAAAACATCAGATTTTGACACTTAACGCATGAGCTCACAACCACGTTCAGACCTCTGATAAAAAGTCCTATTACTGCTTCCCATGTCCATCAGAAATTCATCTCAGGTCAAATACCAATGAAATTGATTCACAATAGAGACAGAGTGGGGCCATAACCCCCACCACCCAATGCAAAAACCGACAATTTTGAGTGCAATTGTGCTAATTCAATCTTTTTGTAAAAAGAGGGCCGTATTGTATTGAAAATCAAAGGCTACGATGGTAGTCATATTTACAGATTCCAAAAAAGCAAAAGTCTGTCCTATTTCACTTTACAATGATTTTATGTTGTCTAGTAAGGAATCAGCATCATCTGATTAAATAACTGATGGTATTTGTGGCTAGTTACCTGATATATAGATAATAGGTGGTATTGTAGCTACTTAACTAGATTAAAGATTTCATGTTGGTGGGTTCTTGAGTTATACATGATATAGTGATGACTATAAAATTTCACACATTTCTCACAATACTATCTGACACCTCCATTTCAGTTTCTAAAAATAGCGTAGATTTACCCCCATTCTCTTATGCATATCTTGATGATGACCCATTTGACGGATCATTCATCCCTCTCATATTACAACTATTTATCGTAATATCCGTTGACCACATCTTTTTATTTCCCCCTATCTTCACCTCTCACCCCTCCTTTCTTTTCCCCTATCCCTATTTCTTCTTCCATACACCATTATATTTCCATCCACTCTGTCACCACCTAATTCCTCTTCCTCAAGGTTGTGTCAACACTTGCTACACCACCACCTCCACTTGACACTTGTTCTATGTCATGTAAGGGGTTCAACTTCACATAAAACTACCAAGAACTTCTGAAGTTAGGATTTTTATCCCTGGCTCATTTTGTTACTTCTTCACCCTTCAAGGACTGCTAAGGGTTGAAGATGTTCCTCCCTTCCATTTGAATCCCCCATTTCCCAACTCTTTGCCCGGCGCTAGAGCCACCACATGTAACAATTCCTGGAACAAGTGATTTCGACAGTTGCCCCTAACTATTGGCTTTAGTATACTATCATTCAGCCCATCCACCACTTCCACAAACCCCTCAACCTCCTTTTCCTCTTAAGTTTATGTAAACCCGAAGAGCCCCCTCCTTGTTTTCCCCTTCTCCAGCTGGTCTAGCATCCTTCACATACCCTTTGGCTACATTAGCACCATTCAGTCTAGGTTTAACCCTAGAAGAAGACCCAGGCTTGTGCCTCGCTTGGAGTTTATTGCCAATTCCTCCCCTTCAATTTCTTGTGTTTTCCATGTTGTGTGACTTCAGAAAAGTCAGGCCGTGGTCGTACAACCATCTTCCCAAAGGATATTCATTTTATTTTAATGAGTTTTCAGTTTTCATCCCTTTCCCGCTATTATTGCACCGCCATGGAGGTCTATGATTTTTTCGAATGTTGGAAACTTGATGGTTCAGAATATTTTTGTTAGTCAGTTCATTCAGCTCTTGGTGGTCCAGCCCCTTCTATCAATGAATCGGCGCAGTCTTTCTCCTTAACCTGATTCACTAATCCAAGGACAAAATACCCTTCAGCTTTATAATAATTTCTCATCCTCTTCAAATCAAGCTCCTTGTTGATTCCTTTCCTGTTACAAATCACTCATCACAGGCAAGGCAAACACAGATCCTGCCCATGGAGATCACAGATCTCCAATATTCGGACGACACTGGTAATTTGTGAGGCAGTTTGTCATATTTGAAGTTGTGTCAGGGCTGCATAATATCAACTCTGTGTCTGTGTATTGTTGTTTGGTGTGTGTGTGTGGGGGGGGGGGGGAGGGGGGGGGGTTCGAATAGCCTATCAACACAGTGACTGAAATTGAAGGTCTACCCAATATACTCGGAGGCATGGTCGGTGAGTTTCCAACTATTTACCTAGGTATGACTTTGGGGGCCAAGAGCAAATCAAAAGGGGTCCAGAATGGGGTATTGGAAAGAGATTGTCACAGGGAGGCAAATTGACCCTAGTAAATAGTGTACTTGATATACTACCCACCTACATGATGTTTGTATTACCTATGCCCGCTAGTGTGTCCAAATGCATTGATGATCAGAGGAGAAAGTTCTAATGGCAAGGCAGTGAAGACAAGAGAAAATTCCACTTAGTGAAGTGAAACGAATTAATAGTGAGCAAGAAAACAGGGGTCATGGGTATCAGGAATCTGAAGGAACAAACCAAAGCGTGACGTTGAAATGGTTATGCAAGTTTGCAAATGAGGATGGCATGCTATGGAAGGATGTGATTAAGCAACGTACGGGGTGGAGGATAAGTGGATGACAAAATAAGTGACCATTCCATATAGTTACACTGTATGGAGGGCCACTAGAAATCTTTGGCTAATGCTACAAGCAAGAACGAGAATGAAGGTGGGAAATGGCATGGAGGCCTTCTGGGAAGACAAGTGAAATGGAACAGTGTTCTTGAAACAAGCACACATGATCTATTTACACTATGTCAATTCCAATAGGCCACTGTAACTTTCATGTGGACTGAGCAGGGATGGAATCTTGGCCTAATGAGAAAGCTGAACGATTGGGAGATTGAAAATGCGGCAGAGCTGCTCAGTTCTTTGCAGTTCACAAAAGTCTTAATGAGGATAATGACTTGTTGATATGGCAAGAAGACAAAAAAGGGGTCTTCTCTGTTAAGTCTGCTTATAAGGCCCTTAACATGACAATGGAACAGGAGAATGATTGGCCATGGAAGATAATATGGAAAGCTAAGCTGCCTTACAAAGTGAACTGTTTCACTTGGCTTTTGGCATAGGAAGCAATTCTAACACATGAGAACCTGAACAAGAGAGACTATCAGTTGGCCTCTGGCTGTGTCAACCATCATTTCTTACATAGTAAATGAACATACCAGCTATGGAGAATGTTCATTAGTCTGAAGGGGATCAATTGGGTGAAACCAAGAAGCATTAGAGGGGTACTCGGATGGAAGATTGTCTTAGCTTGTATTTGGTGGTCAATCTGGAAAGAGAAAAACAATAGGAGTTTTTAGAGTATAGAACAGTCTACAGGAGGTCAAAATGAAGTGCCTAGATTCATTTTATTTTTGGTGTAAACATAGTTTATTAGCTCAAACAGAACATCTTTGACGTAAACAAAATATAGTTTTGAGCTTCTGATAGACTGTAATACTGTTGAAGGGGAACTACACTTTTGGTTGTAGTCTACCTGTGAATATATAGAGTAATGTTACCAGTTTCCAAGGGGAAAAAAAGGCCTACTTCCAAAAGTATGGTGCGCTTGGGAATCAAGGATTTGGCTATACACAAAATATGCATGCTAATGAAATAGTTATGGAGATACAATCTGGGAAATCCAGGTTTATAAAAGCCAGTTGTACAGCCTGGAATCCGTTAAAGGACAATGTATTTATGTTTTCTTACAATACTATGAAGCTACAACTGTTTCAAATGGCCTTTATAAAACAGCAAAGAGACATAGTTAATATGTCCCAAACTCTAATGTCAAAGGTATAGACACAGCTGGTAAGATTCAATATCAAAATTTGATGAGAAAAAGATGGCAGGGAATAACTCGTATAGAAATGCATGAAAGAAGTTGAAGTATACAAGGAGATAGCAGCTTTTGAGCACTTATACTCTGTTTCGGTGGTGGTTTCCCATGGTTTCATAATGTATGGTACTATATGGGATGGGATGGTACTGTATAGTACAGTACAATACAATACAATGTTTGGATAGACTGTATGGTTTACTATTGTTTAGTGATAATTTTCTTGTTTGATTTGATTGTGCAGCACTGTATCGTAACTATAAATTTATAAGTATACCCTTAATTATTATAAATATTAAATATATCAATATTTTCTTTGGGTAAAACGTTTTTTTAATAAAAATAATAATTAAAAATAGCAGCCAATTACATAAACTTATTGCCCAAAGCCAAAGTAATTTTTTTTTTTAATGAACTTGCCCCCTATGAACAACTTTTATTAATTTGAATTAAAAAGACAAAGACTCATGTTCTAATATAACAAATCTGTGCTAAGACTAGGACTATTGCCAAATAGGTGTTCATTGTAGTCATTGTACTGCTTCGAGCAAAGGTTTCCTGCTTTATTTGTACGGAACTAGTGGCATAGATCTGATTTTCGTTTCCTGATGCATACTACTGGTTTGCTTTCAGACTTCTTGTTAATGGCAATTGATTTTCGCTTTCGATTCTGCAGCTTCTGGGCAGAATATTCAACATTCTCTGTCAGAATAATCCTGGGCTTACTCGAAGGACAGTTATGAGGCCCCTCAAGTTCTTTGTGAAGGCACAAAGAAAACTGTCTTTGCAAAGTTTATTAAAGAATAAAGGATAAATTAGAAATATTTAAAATTAAGGGTATAATTGGAAAAAATAAGTAAACAATGGGATACCACCAAATTGGTGGTTTCAAAAAGTCAGAGTTTTTATGGTTGCAAAACGATGAAACCAAACCACACCATACCATGTAATTAAAGAAGCAATCAAAACAAAAGAATGATGAAACCAAACCACACCATACCATGTAATTAAAGAAGCAATCAAAACAAACATGGTTCTTTTACTAACCAAATCATGGAAAACCACCATCCAAACAGAGTGTTAGGGAGTGTTTAGATAAGCTATTTTGAAGTGAGTTAAAAGTGAAAAGTCAAAAGCCAAAAGTAGGTACCTATCTACTTTTCACTTTTGGCTTTTTTTGGTATTTTTTAAGCCTAAAGTGAAGCGCTTTACAGCACTTTGTGTCTTTGCCAAACACTTCTAAAAATCAAGTTCTTAAAAGCCAAAAGCACCTAAAAATAAGCCAATCCAACTACCCTCTTAAAAGTTGATGAGAACTTGATTAATTAATTATAGATGGGCATAGTTATACTTATAATGAATGAGATACGTGGGATGGAGAAAATGTTCTTCATCAAGAGAAGAAAAGGTCCAACAGCACACCCAATGCAATCCCACAAGTGGGGTTTGGGGAGGTTATAGTGTAAGCAGACCTTTGGAGGTAGAGAGATTGTTGCCGATAGACCTTCGGCTCATGGAAAAAGAAATAGCAAGTAAAGAAGCCAAGGAGAAGAGAAGGTACCCCAATAGAAATCGTTAATTATTTAATTTTCAAGGCTGAAAATGTTGAAAGATTGCTCCCACAAATAAAGAAAAGAACAAAGGACGAAAATGGAAAACAGAACTAACCTTTGTCACAAAAGAAAGCAATGGTTCCACAACTAACTTAGTCACTAACATAATGAACTCCTCGCAAGTAGTTTTCAGGCTTTTCTCCAATTCCTGCATTCAAAGAAGCATTTTACAAATTGAACTTCTAAAAATTTTGTAATCATCATTCATTGACATCTATTTCACCCTGCCCAACTTTTTCCAGGGATGAAGGTTGATATAGTCACATCTTTCCATGTAAATGTCGATACCCTTGTTTCAAAGAAAAGGAAGAGGGCAAACAGATGGTAAAATAAGAAAGGAAGGGTAACAAATTATCAAGCATAACTGGACAAAGAGGAGAACATAAACCTATTTTACCACCCTTACACCAGTACCTGACTTCAAAAATGACAACACACCTAGTGTAGTCCCACTAAGTGGGGTCTGAGGAGGGTAGAGTATACATAAATCTTACCTCTACCTCAGAGGTAGGGTAGAGAGGTTGTTTCTGATAGACCCTCGACTCAAGACAAAAAGGTTAGAAAAAGACTTAATGGAAGTACAAGTGACAATGGATAGTAATAAAAACAATAGATAAAATAATACTATAATCTAACTACAAGAAACAATCGATTGTAACAAAATGTCGTAAAACAAGAAATTACAAGCGTAGTACAAGCATCGCTAAGGGCACCAAGACAATGCACTCCTACCTACTAACCTTCTATCCCAATTCGTATCCTCGACACCTTCCTATCAAGGTCTTGTCCTCAATAAGTTGCAACTGCACCATCATATTAATCACTTATCCCCAATAATTCTTCAATCTACCTGTCTCTCGTGAATCAATCCATAGACAACTTCTCACACCTTCGCACTGTGCATCCATGCATCTCCTCATCACATGCCCTAACCATCTCAACCTTGCTTCCGACATCTTGTCTCACTCCCTTGTCTCAAATATCCTTATTTTTAATTTCATCTCTCCTAGTATACCAGCACATCCATTATAACATCCTCGTATCCACCATTTTCATCTTCTAAATGTGAGAGTTCTTGACTGACCAACACTCTATCTCATACAACATAGCTGGTCTAACCACCACTCTGCAAACTGCCTATAAGTTTAGGTGGCACCTTTTTATCAGACTCCAAATGCAAGCTTCCATTTTATCCCCCCTGCATCAATATGGTGAGTGACATCCTCGTCATTCTCCCCATTCCCCTAGATAATAAAACCATGATACTTGAAACTATTTATCCTTTGGATGGCCTGTGTATCCAGGCTCACTTCTACGTTAGCCTCATGTATCACATCACTGAACTTGCACTACAAGTATTCAGTCTTGGCCTACTTAACCTGAATTCTTTAGACTCTAAGGTCTTGTCTCCAGACCTCCAACTTTAAAAACTATGATGAAAAAAGAAAAGGGGCATCAAAATTACTAGCAAATAAGCTATTTTATTTGGCATAAAACTACTGTGAAGAAAAGAAAATTGTGAACGCATCTAGGAAACAAATAATGTTAATGGAACTCTAATTTGGCATAAATTGATATTATTTGATTTATCGAAAAAAAGATTATGAAACTCATAAATAACAAAGAAAATTAATAGGAAAAGAACAAGAAAAACAAAAGCATAATACATAAATGTGCCCATTAACTTCGCCTCAGTTAGCATCTAAGTCCTCCAACTTTGGGTGTGCACAAGTAAGCACTTCAACCTGTAAGAGTTAAACATGCTACATGCGTCCTACGAATGAACTCAAAAAATTTTAAATAAGAATGAATGGGTTTATAATAAAAAGGATGATACAAATATTTCGAAATATGCATCCTGTGTGTATTATGTCACATAAGACTTATTTGTCTACTTATTCAACTTTATACAAGATTAACTACCTACTTGATCCATACCTAAAGTTAGAGGGCATAGATATCGATCGAGACCAAGTTAAATGGCACGTTTATGTATTGTGCGAAAAAACATATATAAAGAAGAAATGGAACTGAATGGCATCCTAGAAACACCTGTCCATACAGAATTTACCCAAGGTAAGAAACTTAAGCACGTGAATGTCACTTTTTTCCATCCCTAGTAAGGTTGTTCGCGGATATGATTAAATAACCAAATCGATTAAAAAATTCGATATTTGGTTTGATTTGATTAGGTTTGATTTTTAAATTTTGAAAACCGATACTTTTTGTTTTGGTTTTGGTTTTACTAAAAAAACCCGCAAAAATAACCAAATTTGAATCGAATAATTATATACATAAATTTTATAATTATTTATATAGTATTCATAAATAATATATAAATATTTTGTTATATTTTAATTCATTTAAATCTTTAACTTTACCATTTATATTTGAAAATTCTCTTGTTAGTGTTTTGGTATATAATTTTCTTGTACCCCCTCCCCCGGGTAGTTATTTGATTGTTGAGCTTGGGTTTTTTTTAATGAAGATTTGATTTTTGGTGTATAATGACTTTAGTATTGTTTAACTAAATCACTTTGTTTGTGTAATAATAACTTTAGTAGTACTATTGCTTAATTGAATCCACAATAGCCTTCTATAGATTATTCATGTACTAGGTATTTGACTTTATCGAGATGTGTATGCCCCCAACAAACTTATTACTTCAAACCGAGAAATAATTTTAAAAAAAAAAACCAAACCGATCCAAATCGACAGTTATTTTTTTTATTTGGTTTGGTTTGGTTTGGTTTGGTTTTAGAAATTTAAAAACTGGCTAAATTGATTTGATTATGGTTTTAACCAATAACCAATCCAAACCGAACCATGAACATTCCTAATCCCTGGTTGTGTAGAAATGAAGATGAATTCCATGAGAAGCATGTTCCTTAGAAAGGGCATTATGGAAAGAAAAAGTTCATCTGGTGAAGTTGCAGGAGCTTATATTAGATTCTTGTTTATTTAAGTTGGTCATTTGAGATACCACATCATAAAATCGAGATATGTCATTAGTATATAAAGCACGAGCCTTTTTCCAAATCGAATAACATATCTGGAATGGGCGAAACAAGAGCATCAACTTGGAATCAATAAATCACCATAGAAGACTGCACAATTGAGCATCAACCTTCTCACATTGTGCTTTGGTTGTTGAAGATTCCTTCGCAGCCTTTTTCTTTTCATCTACCACACCAGCACCGGTCGTGAAGTGATCGTGGACACCTTGACCTTTGCACTATAATTCAATCGAGAAAGCCCATGTCAAATAGTTGGAACTGCCCATTAGTGGTTCTGATGTTATCATATGATTTGAACTTCTGATTCCTGTACTTTTGGAGCCAAACATATCAAAACCCAAAAGACAACTTTTTAAATCAAAATTTTGTAGTCAAAAACTAGTCAAAAAATTATATGTGGTTTGCCTCGAAATGCAAAGGCGATCTCACTGAGGGGAAAAACTTCCAAAAAAAAAAAAGTTGACCGGAAAATTGAAAAAGTCGCTAGAAAGGGCTGGAATCGCCGAAACCCTAATTCCGAAGGTAGAAATTAGGAAAAAATTGTATTGGTAGCCTCGGAATGGAGAGGCGACCCAGCTGGAAAAAATAGGAGGCCAGAAAGTGGCCGGATCTGGCCTCATGCGCTGGTGCGTGGTCAGATCTCGCCGGAAGAACTGCACCTTCGATCAGCGCGTGTGGACGCGTGGGGTGTTGTTTTCCGATGGGCCTGACTGGAATCTTGTTGTCGGAGGATGAGGGACCTAGTGGTGGTGTTAATTTCCACACACCACTGACAGAAAAAAAATGTCGATACAAATCAGCCTTGACAACCGTCAAAAATTGACGTACGGTGGTCGGTCGAAAGTTTTCTCACAAATGCTCTGATACCATGTGAGAAATATTGAAGAAAAAATATTATTGACTTGTGTATCTACAATACTACATAAAGACCCTATTTATAGACACCACAATCTACTCCAAGTCCAACTAGGAAACAACACTATTCCTATTCCTATTCTAACAATCCTAAAACTTGCAACTTATTTTGCTAAAAAATGAATTACTGTAGTAACTAAAAGCAATTTTCAACAACCATAACCCAAAGGTGCCAATTCCTTTTGTTTAGAAAGACAGTCTGAAGCTGCCAACAGAATCACATCTTCAATGCTGAACCAACGCTTTGGAGAAGCTCTCAAGCATCATTCCTTAAGCCAAATAAACATGTAAAATATTCAAAGGGTAGTTTACACTCATGAGGTATTTTTTAGGGATTTAAACGGTGAAACATAAGGGAGGGACTCAAAAATGGAAACTAGAGCTTAAAGGGTCCTCAGATATCAAAAAGAGCTTAACGACAGGAGTTAGTTTCCAAAGAGTCCCAACAGAACAAAATTGGGAAGGAAGGAAACATCACAGTGATACCAGAAGTCCAGAACAAGGGAGCACAAATTTTCTGAACATGTTGCCAATAACAATCTAGCAATTCAAAAAGGGCGTAAATCAAGGGTTCTCAGACATCATAATCATTATCAGCATGAATCAGTCAGCTACTGCTAAACAAGGATCAACATAGCTCTTGAAGGGACACTCACTAAAGTGTACAATCTATTGCCACCGACTGTTCAGAGCTTGAGAAAACATGCTTCCTAGTCCCTAGATGCCTTTTTTTTTCTTTTTAATTTAAATTGTGAATGAACTACGGTATTCGACATTACGTATCTAATTCCATGCCCTCCATTTGTTTACCAATCTATGGTATCACTAAGCAAAGAACTGAGGAACAGATTGCAGAACAGAAAAGTGAAATGACTTTGAAACAGGCTGAATATTATATTGATTATATGAATTTCTGTGAACACTTTTCTATACTGAAATTCACCAACATGAAATAACCTTTTGAGCAAGCATAACCTGTCCCAAGTACAGATACACCACGAGGGTGATGCAGGCTAATAGTTAGGAAAAAGATTATCAAATTATGATGACTGTCGATGATGTCAAGTTTGGAGTTTAGGTGTAGATTGATTCATTAAGTGATAACTGTTTATAAAGAAGAGTCAACCAAAATGCATGAAGATTAATCTTTTTTTATTAGACGAGTGATAAATAAAAATAACTACAATGAATTGATACAAAAAGCTACTCAAGTGAAAGCTACTTTATACAAGTGGATCAGGTACCTTCTTGGCATCAATTTGACTTTCCAAAACTCGTGGAGATAAAGTTCTAGCTAATGAAGTTGATCTCGACCAGTCAAAGATTGATGCCTGACCCCTTAGAATCCGCCTCAGATGCTCCTGGAAATTTATAAAAGAAAGTTTTACAATCTAACAGTCAATCAAACATTAATCTAAAGCTCAGAAATTGAGCACATATAGCATGAGATTTGAAGGCTTAAACTGATGGTTCATTCCACTACATAATAGGAGACAGTCAATGGCCTTGAGATGACATTATACAATCTTTTGATTATAACTGAGAAATCCCCAAGGATCAATTACGCACGGTTCAAAGCTCAATCTCCCAGTCATTAAGAGCTCTTCTGAAGATTAAACCCCACCCTTGTGGGCTCCAGACTTGAGCAACACAGGCTTCCTTCTGTAGACTTAGAGTATAAAGTTGAGGGAAGGAAACTCTAAGACTACCCTCTCCAGCCCATTCCTCATTCCAAAAATCAGTCTTTAGACCATTGCCCACATTAATTGAAATATTTTTGTTGAAACTGGTCCATAACCTCCTTATGGTTTTCCACACGCTGCATCCAAAAGTGCCCAGAGCTTCCATAGTATTCCATTGAGAGAGTAAACCATACTTCCCCTCTATGGATCTCCTCCAGATGGCCCTTTCTTCTGTGCAGAATCTCCAAAGCCATTTCTGCAAAAGTGAGTTGTTCTGTTTGCTGAGGTTCCTGAGATTTAGACCCCCTTGCTGAATGTTGAGGGTTAAAACATCCCATTTCACTAGATTATATCCTCTCTTCTCCTTGTTATCTTGCCATAGGAAGGATTTCCTCACCCTGTTGAATTTTCTCTCAATGCTCTTTGGTATAGGGAAGAGACTCATCATATATGTTGGCATACCATCCAGAACTGACTTGGTGAGGATCAATCTTGCTCCCAAAGAGAGATACTGACTTTTTCATCTAGATAATTTCTTTTCACACCTTTCCAGAACCCCATTTCATGCCTCTAACTCCTTATTTTTGGCACCCAATGGAAGCCCTAGGTAAGTGGTTGGCAAGGAACCTAACTGGCAGCCCAGGGCTTCAGCTAACTCCTGTAGATTCCCAACCTGATTAACAGGAAAGATATGACTTTTTTCCCAGTTCACATGAATCCCTGAGATCCCCTCAAATATTGTTAGAATGGCACTCAAATGTCTCACCTGATTTGTTTCTGCATCACAGAAAATTAGAGCATCATCTGCATAAAACAAATGAGATACTTCTGGATCCTCTCCTCTGCTTGTCTCAGCACTGAAACCTCTCACCCACCTGTTTGTCTTAGCTATCCTGAGCATATGATTTAAACCTTCCATAGCAAGTAGAAACAAAAAAAGTGACAGAGTATCACCTTGTCAGAGTCCTCTGTAGGATTGGAAGAAGCCCTCAGTGTTGCCATTTATTATTAGGGAGAATCTTACCGTTGAAATACAGAAACTAATCCACTTAATCGATTTATTGCTAAATCCCATGTCCCTTAGAATTTTAAGAAGAAAATTCCAGTTAACATGATCATAGGCCTTCTAATGTCCAGCTTGCACAAAATCTCTGGTTTCTTATGTTTATTCCTTGAGTCTACCAGTTCATTTGCCAACAAAGAAGCATCCAGTATTTGTCTTCCTTGCAGAAAAGTCATTTGGTGTTCATCCACAAGCCTCCCTATTACTGTTCTCAGCCTTTCAGTTAGGAGCTTGGAGATAATCTTGTATACCCCTCCAATCAAACTAATAGGCCTAAAGTCCTTAATTTCAACTGCCCCTGGCTTCTTTGGAATTAATGCCACAAAAGTAGCATTGCAGGCCTTTTCAAAAACTCCCCTTTGATGAAAGTTATGGATAGTCTGCATCAAGTCTTCCTTCAAAAATTCCCAACAGACCTTGTAGAACTGCATAGTAAACCCATCAGGACCAGGAGCCTTGTCACCATCACAATTTTGGATAACTTGAAGCACCTTTGTCTCTGTAAAAGGTCTTTACATCCATTCATTCTCCTTATTGGTGATTGTAGGGCAGCCTCTAAAATCAAATGAGGGTTTCCATGCTTCAGTCTCAGTATACAAATTAGAATAAAATTCTAGCAGAGCACTCATGATGTCCTCATCTTCCTGAATTTCTTCTCCCCTTACAACCAGCCTATCAATTGTATTGTATCTTCTATGAGTTGTGGCTACCCTTCCTATCCCTTTACTTCAACCAGAGGGCTCTTGATTTTTGCCTCCATTTCTCTTCTTCTTGTTTTGCCAAAGTTTCAAATTCCACCAAAATTGTTGCCCTGACCATCAGCTCTTCATTTGATAATTCTCTATCTTCCTGAGCTTTATCCAAATCTGACAATTCTTCCAGCAGTTTACTTTTCCTGGTAGCGATTTCAGCAAGAGTCACTCTACTCCAACTCTTTAGTTTCTGTTTCAGTAACCTTAGTTTGTTGCACAATATGTAATCTGGGCATCCTTCCACTTTGAACCCTTCCCACCATTCCTGAACCATCTCCTTGAATCCCCTAAACTTGAGCCACCAATTCTCAAATTTGAAGTAAGGGTGCCTATTTTCCCATTCACCACACTCCAAAATTATGGGGTTGTGGTTTGCGGTTACTCTAGGCAAAGTTCTTTGTCTGATCTATTTACTCTGATGTGAATAAAAATCTGTCCAATCTAGCATTATTTGAGTGGTTTGACCCCCTGACCCAAGTATACTTGCCCCCAACTAGAATAGGGTCATGTAACTCTAGGTCCTCAATCCACCTAGAGAAATCAGTCATAATATTGGTGGTTCTCGAGCAGCACCTTCTCTCCCCCATTCTCCTGACTGTATTAAAATCTCCCCCTACCACCCACAACCTTCCACACAAACACCTCATAGCTGCCAGTTCCTCCCAACACTCAAGCTTCTCCTTCTTGGTGTGAGGAGCATAAACACCGGTGAAGGACCAGCTAAGAGAGTCGTGAAGGCCTTCAAATCTGTAGGTAATTGAATAGTTCCCTTCTTCAATCTTGGTACCCTTCCACATCCTGCTGTCCCACGTTAGAAGAATCCCCCCTTTGTTGCTCCTTGTCCCTTCCACTTCCTTGTTCAGACTGGATTGAAGATTTTTTAACTCATTTTTGCCTATACTTCTGTTTTTTTTTTTGTAGTGGTACTTTTCTACTTCTTTTTGTCCATTTCCGACTTTCTGTCATTGATTCTCATCAGGAGTTCTAAAGTTCCTTTTTCAAAACCCTCAAAAGCTACCCCATAGGTATTATTTAGCTCCAGGATATGGGAATTTACCCAATTTGGAGCCTCAGTCTCCACAACTTCAAAATCTACTGCGTCTTGGATATTAACAGGGTCGGGTTGAAGGACTTTTTGGGAGTTCTAAGTAATTCCTCAAAAATGTGTGTCAGAGAGAAGATATTCTTCAGCTAACAAGTCATCTAAGCTTGTTCTTTTTTGAAATTAAGTCATCTAAGCTTGTTCTTTGCATCAATTGTTGGGGTTTGGAATATTCTAGCAAGAGCAGAACATTATAGAGAAAAGGAATGTTTGGAAATGTAAGATGCATTTGGCTTGAAGGAAATACAACAATATTCTTGGACAAGAATGTGCCTCCGGCCTGTGTAAGATAGACAATTCTTTTGACATACCAGAGCAAGATCTTTACTCTGGCTAGCATCATTTGGACTTCAGAGATTTTTTTCCTTTTCGGTGACAGGATCTTCAGGGAGATTGAGAGGCACCTCTATTTAGACTGGCCTTATCCTACTCCCATCCAATCTTCCCTGCATTTGGTACCTGAGAACTATTCGTTTACAGCTTGATGTGTTGTACGTACAAGTACACAACTGTCTTCATGATTCTGGAAGAGATCAGAATCTATACATGGGATAGTCTGTTACTTGAGCATTGGCACCATATAACTCAGCCAAAATTTGTGAAGGAAGCAATTTGGAAGTTTGACTCCAAATTGACTAAGATTTTGGTTGGAAATAACATGTGCGTCAATTTTAGTGACAATCAAGGGAAAAATTAACTCTAACACATAACTGCCCTGATGCAGCATTCATCCATGAGCAGTGTCACCCAGAGTTACCATAAGGATTAAATCAGGGAAATTGTGAAGGAAAATGACAAGGGTTCCAAACTTGACAACAAAGACCAAACGGGTTACTTAGTGTGAACTCACTGAAGTTAACTTTCCATTTCTTCTTGATTCCATAAGAGATGATCTCAGTCTAATATTGCATAATGAAAAGAGTAAACTCTGCCTTTATAACATACTAGAAAATATCCAAAAAGAGCCTCTTCTGCAAATCAGATAATGTAATTATCAAAAAAAAAAAAACATCTGTAGCAGAGAAGTGGTGGACAATGAAGAAATGAATACAACAATAGCAACATACCCAGTGAAATCCCACAAAGTAGGGTTGGAGAGGGTAGAGTGTATGCATAGTGTCTAGGGAGGGTAGAGTGTACGCAGACCTTACCAATACCTCATGGAGATAGAGAGGTTATTTCCAAAAGACCCTCGGCTCAAATGTTTCCGCCCCAAGTAAACGAAGAAAACAATAGATATACAATGAAGAAATGAATACAAACATAAATAGTTGATACTCAATACTCACCAGCAAATGCGAAAAATCAAGTTCCTTATGCGTGACTGAAAATTCTATGTCAAATGGGGCAATCTGGAAGCCATCATAAGTTAGAATCCTGCAGCCATGACAAGAACTAGGAATTTCATAAGCAAGTGAGAGAAACCTGCCTGCTCCCTCAGGATGAGTAGATGCTTTATTAGGAAAAGTTGTGCATCCATTGAAGACGACCTTTTGCCAATAAGTTTGCTAGCTTTCTGAAAGAATTAGTAGTTCAGCAATAACAAACAGCATATTGAACAAAAAAATACAAATGATACAACATTACAAATTTTAACAGCATAATCAAAGGAACAGTCAAATACATTAACTTCAACTAAAGAAACTTACTTGAATGGATAACGAGCAGAATTCTACAGCTTCCTGAGAAGGAAAAAAGAGGAAATAAGGATCCAGTAACATCTGGCTTTGATTAGAAGGGACACTGATAGCAAAAGTAACTGCTTACCTGAGCTAATCCAGTAAAAACAGCTGATTCTAGAGAACAGTACAGTTTTGATAGACATGATATGGTTTTCTCCAGAGGAGGATACCAGGTTCCGGAAACATCTTGGTTTTGTTCAGCCTGCATTAAAATAAGGAGTCAGACAATATGTGTGAAGTAGCAAAAGAGAAAAAAACAAAGGAGACATAGAATATGGTGCAAAATCACAGAAAATCGTGTTTAAAAGCACAGAGGCAGGAAAAGTATCTGCAAACAAACAAACTCAAGTTATATAAATCAGCATAAATTAACTTATTTTCCTAAAAACAATTTTATTGATATACGCCAAGTCTTTGTGTAGGTTGCTAGAGCAGCACACTAGACATATTGAAAATAAAATAACCAATTAAAAGATCTGTAGTCTATACTAACAGAAATCCTAGAACTTTTCTTAAAAGAAGAAGTTTCAAATACAAATTCCATCAGAACTCTAATTTCCAATTTTTACACCTTTAACATTAATATAGGTTGCTTCATGCTGCAATAAATGTCATCCAACTAGAATCACAAGTCAAAAAGAGTCAGTTCACAACCCTTAAGCAAGATACTGATTTACAGAACCTCAATATATCAAACTGCAACCTCCATAAGAGAATGCAAACTTCTCCACCAAAAAATTACAAAGACAAAAAAAAAGATAAAGATAAAGCTATCCTAGCTCTTGCTTCCTCTAAAGATATATGTTACGGAAGTTAACAAAGTACCTGTCACAGGACAAAGAGTTTGGCACTTACAGATGGTGAATCCAGTTCTGCTGAAACAGATTGCTCCAACTTTTTAGGGTAATCCAGATCCTCGTCCGAAGGAAGGTAATTTGCAATCTGAAAATAAAGCAGGGAAAGAAGGCAGGCCAAATTATTTGTAGACCACTGGTTGTGAGGAAGTTCAAGCATACAGAAACCAAACATACATGTGCACTTCTTAATACAGTTATCCCAAGTTATGTGGTCCAACTTCCTTCTCTTATCAATTCCAATTATCATATTCCCTAATAGACGACATTTTTCATCTTAATACAAATCCAACGAAACTCCTACCAGCAACTATTACGCCTCACTCCGAACTAGTTGGGGCCAGCTATATGAATCATCACTGACCATGTTACCCATTTAAACACATACCAAGCGAACGTTATACAACAATGAAGCTTCTACCACTTTGCATTATTAATCCAAACAAACAATGCACAGAGTAGAAATGGAAATATGACTGGAAAGAGAAAAGATTAGCTCGGGAATCGAATAAACATTGAACAAATATCAAATCAACAGTACAAAAAAAGGTAAACATGAAAGAATTTCCTCATAATGATGGATAGGCCTATATTTTTTCGTAAACTTGTAAAATAAGTAGTGACACACAATTGTGAGGCCTTTTGTTGGGATCTTCTCCCTTTTCGGGGCTTTGGGTTTGCATACTTCCGAGTAGATCAGATGTTTTGCTCTCTGTTTGTACCTCAGCAGCACTACCTTGGTTCCATTTTATAAAATTATTCTAAGCTATCAAAAAAGAGAAAAACTGTAATGTACAACCTTTTAAAAAAATTCACTATTCCTTAGTATCTCCAACACTAAGTGAGACCAAGTATTTCGGAAAGGGATGATGTACATACTAGATTCAAATTCCAAAAGGTTACTCTACATCACAAGAATTGGTATAATTCACTCAAGAGCCTCTTGGATATGTCCAATTGTCAGAAGTCTGCCACAAAGCATACTCCTTCCACCACACAAGAGTTAACTTTCGAGTAAGTCATCATGATAAGCCAATTATAAGAAAGAATGGAAAAGATAAGTGCTTCAAACTCCAATTAAAAATCCCTCATTTTCACTAATGGATGATTCTGTTAGAAGGAACAACATATCACAACAATGGAAGATAGTGCAGCTAAGAGAACAATAAAGAGAAAAAGCTAAACCACTGAGCAACAGTACATAGAATATAACAACCTGTTTATGTCTGGGTATAAATGAACGTTTCATTTTTAACCAAAATTTATGCAACAGGAAAAAAGGCATAATATATCCTGCAACTAATTTTGGACATTCATCTATCCATGAGGGTGCTGATTGAGTGATAAAATCAAGGCAAGCGGAAAAGAAAAATACAGATATTAAAGTGAGTGGAACAATTATATGAGCAAAGTTTCACATAATATTATCTCATGTCCAAGTAACAGATAGGCAGCCAAACAACATTCAAATAAAATGCCCGAGCAATACTTGAGATGTTACCTCATCACGTATATAGGTGCGAGCACGAAAAGTTAATCGCTCATGAACATCTGCTAGAATCCTGTCCAGTATTGGCCGTAGCCCAGCCAATGACTCCCCCCGTCTGCTCAGTTGTTCTCCTAGAACTTCAACTTTAAGGATATCAACCAGTTCACAAAGAACATCCAGGTTTGTTTCGTGAATAAGTTTAGGACGGAAAGTATCATAGAGGAAAGTACACCTGCAGTTGGTAGGGAGTTAATTGTAACCTTTAAGACACATAGAGATCAAGTTACTTATCATCAAAAAGCAAAGCTCAAGTTGCAGCAGTTTTAGGGGCATATAGATAATACTTCCTCTGTCCCATTTCATGCAACGCATTTTCCTTTATAGTCTATCCAAAAAAGAGTGACAATTTTCCTTTTTGGAAACTACTTTAACTTTAAATTTACATTTCTACCCTTAATGATATGATTTATGGTCACACAAACTTCTATGACCTATTATAGACCACAAGTTTCAAAAGTCTTTCTTTTTGAATTCTGTGCCCAGTAAACACCGTCACCTAAAATGGCACAGAGTGAGTATAACGTGTCAACGCTTCGCTTCACTAAACTGCTGTAACTGGACCAACTGAATGATGGGTCAGGAGCATGTGGATTTAGATGCTATGCACAGAATATGCTAACCATGTTATGCAGAGGGCATAAGCTCAAAAGTATGACTTCTCATGGACTATATAAATAAGATTTTATTTATAAATAAAGGAGGCAAGCAGAAATATAGCTTGAGAATGCAGGAGGCAGTGAATATCTGATTGCATATCTCTAATTAATGGAATGGAGCAAAGATAGAAGTAATGTTATCAAGTGAACCAAATAACATGTTCTATTACCTTTTTATATGTAAAGCGAACATGTTTCACTACTGATTAACCTTACCAACATCGAAAATCTGCATTTCGATTAACTATCAGTAACCGTAACTCCCTCCATTGATATTGTGAAAAATATTGGAGAAGAATATTATTGAATTGTTGTTTCTATGTTATTACATTGAGACCCTGTTTATAGATACTATATTAGATTCCTTTTCCAACTACAATACCATAATACAATCCTTTTTCCAAGTAGAATTCTATATACTATTGTTATTCCTACTTCTATTCTAAGTAGGATTGTAGATATTATTCTTGTTCTTATTCCTATTCTAACACTCCCCCTCAAGCTGGTGCATACAAGTCATATGTACCTAGCTTATTACAGATGTAATTAATATGATGATTGATGAAGAGCTTGGTAAGATATCTGCAAGTTGATCACTTGACTTCACAAAATTGACAATCAATTTCAATGTGTTAAGTCTTCTCATGAAATACTGAACTTGATGCATAATGTCAGTCAATCTCAATGTGCTTGGTCTTCTCATGAAATACTGAATTTGATGCATAATGTCGATAAAACACAAAGTAAAAAATTCCTAAATTGCAGTGTTGAACTTGCCAAACCAAGCTCAAAAGACTATTTCATACTATAGAGTGACTTACACAATCGATATACAAGGCTACCAGACTCCCCCTGAGCAACAAAATCGGGTGGCTACTCCATATAGATTTTTTCCTCGAGATCATCTTGGAGAAAAGCATTCTTAATATTCAACTGGATAAAAGGTCAATGGAGAATGACAACATGGATCATCTCGAAATTGTTCCAAAAGAGTCACTTCTAAATTAATCGAAATTTGCTCCCGCACTGAATTATTAGATTTAATGGCTGAAAGAAGAAATAGAATAATATGGGTAGGGTCGGAATGATGGTATGACTCTACCAAGAAAGAATTATATGGGTAGGGTAGGAATGATGGAACGACCCTACTAAAAAATAGAAATTATACAAGTAGGATCATATTGACGGCACGACCCTACTGAAAAAGAGAAATTGTATTGATAGAGTCGGAATGATGACATGACCCTATAAAGAAAGAATTATCTGGGTAAGGTCAGAATGTTGGCACGACCCTACGCAAATCAGATTTGAGAAAATAGTCACCAGAAAGATAGCACGGTGCTACATAAATTAAATATGAAAAAGTAGTCACCAGAAGGATGGCACGGTGCTAGATAAATTGAATATGTTAAAGTAGCCACCGAAAAGATGCACGATGCTATGCAAATTAGATATGAGAAAATAATTACCAAAAAGATACACGATGACCCAACTTTTGCTAATACAATCATTGGCTATGGGCGGCATATATGGGTCATAGCAGTAGAAGCTCTTTGATTTTCTACCAAGATCGTAGAAGCTCTGATACCATGTGAAAAATATTGGAGAAGAATATCATTGAATTGTTGTTTCTACGTTATTACATTGAGACCCTATTTATAGATACTATATTAGATTCCTTTTTCAACTAGAATACTATAATACAATCGTTTTCCCGAGTAGGATTCTATATACTATTGTTATTTCTATTTCTATTCTAAGTAGGATTGTAGATATTATTCTTGTTCTTATTCCTATTCTAACAGATATTATTTGAACACATTAACTTGACAAGAAAAACTATAAAAATGATGAAGCATATTCTAGGTCAAATTTTGATGGATAAAAGCGCAAGGCTTTCTGTCTCTCAGCCCTACGATCATGAAGGACATACATGTGAGTTAAAAATACAGAGGGAAAGAAAAAAGAATATTTATGAACCAAAAGAAAGATACAAGTGTAATGGACATCTCGTTTCATATATCACCCATGGGAGAGTGACTGGAATTCCCCGAGAGTGAGGAGTCAAAAAATCACAAAGAAGCACATCACACATAGTAATTGACAACAATTAGGTTTCCTTAGGCCTCATTTGTTGGCATTTAATGATGGTATTAATCTTAATAATTCATAACTCAGTCATTAAGCCCGTTTGTTTTTTAGATTTGAATCATTCAAATCTTAATCATTAATGTGCATTTGTTTTTTCTTCATATTACAACCACTTAATGGGTTTGAAACTTTGAATTGATCTGAATTATTAAAATCCATATTGAAGTCTTAATATCACTAAGATATCTTTTTTTTTTAAATTCTCCAAAGATGGTAGTTCAACAATTTCATTCATTTGCCACTATTGCCATCATCCACCATTATCAACTACTGCCATTGTCGCCCATAATTATCAGCTACCGCCATCCTCACCCGCAACCACCATGTTGCCAATCACTAGAATCAATCGTCACCACCACTTTTTATTTATTTATTAAAGCCATCTCTAGTGGTTTACTTCTAGTAGGAGTAGGGGGCTTAGCTTGACCCCTACTTTGTCCATTGAAAATATCAATGTACCAAAAGAAAAAGAGGGAGCACGAACCTTACCTCTTTATAACAAAATCAGGTATATTAAAACAGCTTTTAAGGATCCATGAAAAGTATTTAGACACTAAGCACTCTCATAGATCACTAACTATAATCACCACCACTAGCCATATTTACAATTATCAGCACCAACCACCATAAATACAACAAACACTAAGCATTACCGACAATCACCACTATATATAGTCAAACCACCATTATCACTCATCACCACTGAGAGAAATATTGGAGAAAACTATTATTGAATGGTTGTCTACATTATTACATTGAGACCCTATTTATAGATACTATATTAAACTCCTTTTCCAACTAGGATACTATAATA
>JBCEWC010003908.1:0-28816 GCA_038996855.1 Solanum aculeatissimum | reverse complement strand
TTCCCAAACTATTATAAAACACGATACGCTAATTATAATGATCTCTACGAATCTAATGAAATTTTATACAATGAATCAGTACTCATGAATCTAGTGTAAGACAATGTATCCCGATAAACTCATTTTTAAGGGATTTTTATAATTTTGCAAACGGTGGGAATATATTGAAATTAACTACCTACACTATGGAATTTGTAAAATTTACCCAAATAATTATCGAGGACCATGGTAGATTAGGGTCTAATATATATATTTTTCCATATATTGCTCAATTTTACAGGTCATATTATATTCATAATAATATATAATTTTTTAGACTGCAACTAATATTTTATCAAATTTTCAGTTTTCTCAAAAAGAATCTTTAGATTGTGATTTAAACAATTCTTAAATTTGACTTGACAATCCAAAACTTCAACTCACTTCTCTTGTATGATCTTCTTGTGTCATAGTCACATAACAAAATGCTTTTTTTTTTCTTCAATATCATAATGAAGATATGGGTGGTATACAAATGTGAAAACCATATTGAAGATAAATCCCACTAAAAGTGCACTTGTTATTAATGCTTATTATTTGTTTCCCATATTATACCCCTATGTGACACCATCAATATTGTATAACTAGCTTCACTTTTTCCAAGAAATGGGTAGATTGCTTGGTAGAATGATAATATGGATTACACTTGTTCCCCAACAATACAACAAAAACACTTTGCAATTTAGTAGAAACAATTTGGAAAGTGAATGGAAATTCTCTTATTGGCTACCAACATATATATGCATGTTCTCTTTATGGAAAGAGAAAAAAAAGAGTTGACTTTTATAAAATAATATTTTTTTTTTTAAAAAAATAATCTTTTTTTAACACCATCAATGTAATTTAAAGGTTGAGGGCTAGTTCACTTTCCTGCCTTCCACTACTGAGGTTAAGGGTTCAAGTCATCAACAACGTGATATATATGTTATATTATATTAGCATCAAAATTTAAAGTCTAGTAGTATCGATAAAGGTACTCTTCCACATAATAGTGTTGATTCGATTCTCTTTACTCTTCATCGACTCATCTGTTCCTCTTCACCCGATCTCATTGATCTCCTAATGTATTAAAAAAAATATATAGAAGCTAAACTCGTATAAAATACATATATTTAATACTTCATTGTAGTCAGGTTCTATTTATAATTTTTTTTTATCCCAATCAATGATTATTGAAAAAGTAGATATCAACATATAAGATTAATTTTATTATAGAATAATTGTTGTTCATATGGATTAATTATACATAGAATTAGAGGAAGTAAGCAGACAAAGTTAGCTAGTGCATTGAGTTGTCTAGATTACTATGCATGATTTGCAAGATTGGAGCTGTCTAGACCTTGCTTTCCTGTATTATACATATCTATCTATATCTAATGTTTGATAGGCCTCATACATTAATAATAATTAATACCTCTTGATTTCAAAATCTATATGGTATAATTCAGGGGGATTTTGGCAATAAAAATGTACATAATGACTTCTTTTATTATTCCTTGAAATCTAAGGAACATTTATTGGGAAAAAGGGTCTACCTCTTCCTTTAATTTCCACCCAACTTTTCACACAAATTGTCCACCTTTTCTTATTATACACAACATTAAATTTTTAGCTTATTCACATGTAAGTAAGCAAATTCATTAGATTCAAGCTGTCAACCTTCAAAGTTTCTCAATCTCCAAGAAGAAGAAAAAAAATATATTTGGTCCTTTATATAATTATTATTTTGTTACAACTCTTGATGATCAATATCCATGTTTCCTCTTGTGATTATTTTCTTTCAACATGGGCTTAAAGGTTCCTCATGTAATTTGCTTTACTCTTTGGCTTTCTTTACTTCTTCTCTTGTTTCAAGAATTCAAATTCTTGAAAACCAACAACAAAGTCATGATCATATCTAATGATCACCACTCTTTGTTTGGTCATAGAAAAGCACTTATAGCAAGCAATTTTGACTTTACTCCTTTTGTCAAAAATGTTCACCACCATCACCACAACCACCAGAAACATCCTCGGGACGATGACGTCTACGAGCAACCGGAGGAGCCAGCCGGAGGTGAGATTGATCAACGATATGGTGTCGAAAAACGACTCGTCCCAACCGGTCCAAACCCTTTGCATCATTAGGGTTTTGGAGGAGAGAGTGTTATACAAAACTTCATATTGTTTTATTCTTGATCAAGAGCATGGTGTATGATCTAGTAAGTCTTTGTTTTCTTTTGGTGTCTTGTCATGTACATGTACTAATGAAAAAGCTTTGATATTATAACATTAGCTTTCTAAATTTATATTCATTCTTACTCCCTCCGTCTCAAATTAATTGAATTTTTAAAGTTTTTTTCAATGTTCAAAATATCTAAACTGTTCAAAGTTCAAGGTGAATGTTTAAAGCTTTTTCCATATTTGTCATTTCATTTATTGAACTTTTATATTTTCTAGGAGATAAATTACACTACATATTTATGATTTTACCAAGGGTAACAGTGAAAAGCATGATATAAATTTTGTCTTTGAATGTTTTTCTCAATATGTGTACATGCATTACCTCACAAATCCAACTAAAATGAGACAGATGGAGTATATGAGAATGTCATGATCATAATCTTACTATATGATGTATAATATATAAAACACTTGCTTGAACATCATAGGGTTTCTTTCGTTTCTCATCTGGTGTCTGTTACTTGCTTTGAAATTCAACTAATCGGGTTTAGAGTATGAAAGTTCCACTTTAAAGGTAAAACGTTTCTTATTTAAGGCAATTTCATTCTTCTCAAAATTCAAATATGAAATTTCTGATTAAAGACGGAGACGCAAAATTAGGTTCGGTGAATGTTGTTGTATGTGTGAGTTGTGAAAGAAAGTTGTTAAGGGAGCACATGAGTAGTTGTAACGGCACGGCAAATAGAGAGTAATATAGACTACTTATTAACTAACATCATAATTATTAGTATGAAATTAATTGATGTTGTTGGTCAGTATATATTTATTTCAATGCTAAATATTAATGTGAAATGCACGTGAAAAGTTGGGTGTATATGTATATTAGCAAAATTAAAGTCCCATTATACCTAACTTTTTAAAAATAAAATAAAATTGTAAAGCACTAGATTTTAATTAGAGGCGGAATTAAAATTTTGAATTTATTATAAGTTTTAAATTCTAAAAAAAATAATTTATTCAGTTTTTATTAATGTGAACAAAATGCAAAGAACAATATCTAGGTTAAAGTTATTAAATTTTGTTGAATTTTGTACGTAAAGACTTATTATTTAGTGGTATCAATGAGAATGTGGATATTCAATTCTCAATATTGCTTTCGTATTCATACCCCTTCATACTAAAAATATATCATAAAAAATCTATTGATTTGTCTATTTGAAATAAAAAGGGGCGAAAAAAGAAATGAGAGGGATGAGATTTCTCTCGCTTTTGGTTAAAAAATAATAAAAATATCACGTAAAATGAAATTGAGAAAAAGTTTATGTTTTATTTAATTCTTTCTTTGTTCTTGTAAAGGACCATAACATGTCAGCTTCGTTAAAAACTACATGTTCTTTTCCACTCGATAATAAATATTTATATTAAAACTCGATTATATTTCGATTCTCACATATATAACATGGTTCATTTATGAAAACAGAGCTCTTTAATATCTCTCAAACAAATCTCATGATAGTAATACTATTTGTGAATGAAAAAGAATAGGAAAAAGTTATAACATGATGAAAATTAATTGCTTGAGAATGCATAAACCATCCATTACAAAAATATATGCAATTATTCTAAATCTTGTAAAAGTTAGAAATGTGACATTGAAGTTTAGTCAACAATTTACTTTTGAGCTAGTAATTTTTTATTATTCATGATGGTGATGTTTGTCCAGAATAAATTGTGTGAAAATATTAAATGATTAGAGTCAGGTCATATCATATTCACGTAGGGTTTGAGAAAGAACTGATTGCTTTCACGTACGATTCAAACTCGTAACTTATAGATTACACATAGTATAAATATTAAATAATTTTATCCATTGAAATTAGAACAGATAGAAAAAAATCACCTATTCATATTAGCAAACAAAAAATTGTAAATAAAATACAAAAGATATTTGTAGGTGTCATTTTAATTTCTTAACTAAAAAAAGGTATAATAAACTATATTATAAAGGAACAAAAATGAAGATGATGTTTTTATGTCCCACCTTTCTTCCTCATGATGGTTAAGTTAGAAAGTTAATTAATTGACTCTTAACCTTCTCATTGATGGAACAGATGAATTAAAGTGAAATGTCATTTTCTTTAGTGTTGTTAATTACCCAAGAAATTATCTAGACTATAGAAGTCTAGAAGGTGATCAATGATTTTTGTTTTTGTAGTTTTTCGGTCGATATTCGATATTCATATTGAGATCTGATTAAATTTGAATTCACGTTGAAAAGTTGAAATGTAGAAGGCTCCCTAGCTAATAGGGATAACTTTGTACTGAAATCTAAAAATTTTAACTAAGGATAAACGAGTATTTATCACTCAATCAGGTGAATTATCATTGCGTATACCATCTCAAATTAAACATAAATCATGTACCCATTCCCTTTCCTTCTTATATAAAAAAAACTCTTTTAAAAATTTTAAGGTGTGTTTGGTATAAAGAAGAATGTTTTCCAATAAAATATCTTGTTAATTATGCTTTGAATTGATGAGTACTTTTTTTAAATTTTTTTTTAATTTATGTTTAGCAAGTAAATATAACAAAAAAATTGTGTCAAGATTATTCTATATAATCAAGAAAAACAATATGAGATAGGGCGTTGGGATAACATACCGTGTGAATCATTAATACAATATTTGATTCATACGGCCCGCATGCAAATATAAAATACACGTAATTCTATAGAAGGATTTCTTTTTATGAATTGTTCATTTTAATATAGGGAGTTGGGGCAGGTTGAAGGGAAGGGGCCGGAGCGAGTTCTTTTCTGCGGGATTTAGGGATTCGCTCATATTGTCTCTGGAGATGGATTGAGAAGCTTTTGGACCTAGCGAAAAGGGCTCTAAGCCTTCAAGCAAGCAAGCGCGAGAGAAGCGGAGCACGAAGCTACCGTGAAAAGCTCCAAATAGGCACACAGTAGAAGGAGTGATGACCGTAAGGAAAGGAGCTCTAAGTTGGAATTTAATAGTGACAGAAATGGTCATCTGTGCTCCAGGTGTCATCACCACATATTGTTATAATGATATTATTATTTTGCAACGTAAAAATCTTTTTTTTCCCTAGAAAGAATGTTTAATTATTTTAATCTAAAAACTTAATCAAGAAAAAATTATAAGTAGTTCCTTTTTGCAACCCATCTCCTAATCATCAACCATAACCATATCAACATGGTAGTTGTTAATTATTTAGTAATTATATTATAAATTGAATTTAAGTAACATATATAACGTCAATATTAAATAATCTTTTACTTAAATATCATATTTTAAGAAGGCTTTATGCAAGTAAAATGTTACTTTAATTATTCATAAAAATTATATTTTATAAATTATAGGATATATATTTTTCATTCAATTAATAATGAACAAATCTATAATATAATTATATTGAATTAATCCAAACTTAAATAATTGATACACACGTATTCAATAATATCAACAATCAAAATAGTATTGAATTGGTCAAAATATAAATTTTTAATTAAAATAAATACATTAATAAATCATGAGCTAATAAAGACTAAGTAAAAATTAATTAGTGATTAAACTTTGTTTGTTAAAAGTAATCAAATAATTTCTTAAACAAATAATTAATTTTTTTAGTTGTATGCATAATATTTTTTGTAATATTTTGTAAGACAAGAATAAAATATATATAGTATTGTATGTTATGTAACAACACAAATGTTTAAATCTCTCTTATTGATTATAGTTTTGAAATTTTTTCAATAGAATCAATTGTTACCTAAGATATCAAAATTATTCAAGAAGTGTTTAAAAATAAAATTAAGACTTCACTTTATTGAATAAGCCAATTATCCTATATATAAAAAAATTATTGCCAATTAATTTTTATTTATATAATATTTTTTATTCACTTCAATGGCTTTAGGGTTGAATCGCCGAGGATTCAATTCCCCACATTATAATCCCCTTCCTATTTCTCCTTTCCCTTCCCCATTTAAAAGGAAAAAAAAACAAATCAATAATATTATAAATTAATTATATTGACATAATTCAAACTTAAAAAATTGTCTTCAATGATATTAACAATGAGAATAATGCTTGAATTGGTCAAAACATAAATTTGTTTTGTAACTAAAATAAATAAATTAATAAAACATGAGTTATTAAAGACTAAGTAAAAATTCATTAGTTGTTACACTTTTTACTTGTTAAAAGTTATCAAAGACACAAACCATCAAATAATTTCTTAAACAAAAATGACTTTTTTCTCTTATTATAATTTTTTTTAGTTGACTTACTTACTCATTAAATAAAAATATTTCCAAAATTAATTTTTTTTTCTCTACCTTGTAACAACTACAATTATAGAGTTGAAATCCTTGCACCATAAAATAATTAAAATATCATACACTAATGATATAAAAATGTAATTATACTATTAATATATCTTGATCTATTTACTTGTAATTATCTTTTAAGTGATCTATAAATATTTTTTATATTATCAGTACATAAAATTTATATCGAACAAAATAAACTCCACCCCCTCACCCCCACTCCCACCCCCACCCCACCCCACCCCAATTTATATACTTCATACTCTTCAAGACTTTAATCATTTCTTTAATTTCTTCTTCATCTCCTTCTCTTAACAACTTAGAAAATATCCAAAAATTAAAATATCCAAATACCCTAATTTTGTTTAAAATGGTTCGTCCAATATTATTATCAAGAATTAATGGTGATAATTTATGTACTTTCATGCCATTATCAATTGGTTTATTTGTTTCAACAATAGCCATTGTAGCATTATGTGCTAAACATGCAAAAAAGACTTCAAAAAACTCCATGTCTAATGTAAATGAATCCAAGATTGTTCCAAAGTTGTCATCACCATTTCATAACATGACCAAAAAAGGCGGTGAAGATTCCGGTGAGGTGGCCGGAGAAGTGGCCGGAGAACAAAAAGGGTTGTGGCAAAAGACAATTATAATGGGTGAAAAATGTCAACCACCACAATTTTCAGGTGTCATATATTATGATTCTTTTGGAAATAGGGTTTCTCAACTTCCAAGATCACCAAGAGCTAGTCCATTGCCAAGATATGCTTGCTAATTAATTATTTTATCTTTAATTATCTATAGAAATTTTTGTGTAATTCTCTCTTGAGAATGATAATATGATGTGCTTACACCAGGTAGGAATAACATCTGCGTATACATTTGTATTCTCTTCAAATTTTATTTGTAGAATCATACGATGTATACGTTGATATATGATGCACGTAAAATGCAGTGACAGAATCATATAGTAATTAGGAGGTTAGTATACTATTTATATATGGTAAAAATATTTTTTTTATATGTATATACTAGATGTTGAACCCCCTTTAGTTAGTTCGTATGTTTACTTCTTGAAATTCTAAACCCCTTAAAAAAAAATTTGACTCCGCCACCGATAAAATGTGTTTTCCTTCTTCTCCATATGTTTTGTTGGATTCTCTCTTTTCTCTTAAGTTTGTATGATACTAATTTATTTAGATTCTAAAAATTATTTCATTCATTTAATTTATTATTCACTTTTATGAAAAGCAAAGAGGAATTTAATATAATTTTTTCATGCAATAAAAAGAATAAATAAGAATACTCAATAACACATAAAGGTAGTTTTGGAATTAGTTTTGACATCAAGAAGGGAGTGCTACATTATATCTCGACGACTTTGATGAATTTATTTTGTTGATGTACTTAATACTGATAAAGAATTCTTTATTTTAGATAAATTTGACGAACTTTTTCATCATTAAAAAAGCTTATTGGCAATAAAATTTATCAAAAATAACTTACATCATATATAAAAAAAAGCATTTTATACTAATTGCTACTATGGATATGCTATTATACAAGAATGAATATATAATAATAGAAATGAGTCCAACAAAAGCATCCATAGAATTTACATAGTTAATTCCTACTAGTCATTAAGGCAATTTGATTAATTAATTGTCACAAATAATTTTTTCAAATAACAAAATTCCAAACTACAATTATGTAAATGGATAAAATATGGAGTACTATACATCTTTCTTGTTGACATTTATTTGAAAAGGTAATGTTAAATTTTACTTCAAAGAGCAAAGTAAACAATTTGACTTTTTACTCAATCAACTTTAGAATTGGTCAAATATATCTAAATTTTTGTTTATAGCAGAAATCTCGAATTTGATTCCTAAAAATAAGTAAAAGTATATATGTTAATGAATTTATTGTGTTAGTATAATTTTTGGTATTTTTAAAATAAAAATTTTGAAATTCAACTAAAATTTTATAATTAAATATATTTTCATAATTCAACTTTGAAAAATAAATAAAAAATAAATTATGGCTAAACACAATCAATTTAAGGAACCAACATTGTCATTACACATACTTAAGTAAGTATTTTGAATCTAATCTCAAACGTAAAGGACCATTTTTGTTACTTCTATTTTCTCTTTATGAGTACGAAAACAGTCTAATCCATCCCGATTAATAGTTTGTTCATTTATTAACTCTAATTTATCTTAATCTTTTCAAATTCAGCTCAAATATTTTACTTCCTTCGTTCGATTTTATTTGAAATTGTAAGATAATACATATGTATTAACAAAAATATTTAAAGTTAAAATTTGATTTATATTTTTCACTATTGTCAAGTCATAAATATGCCATTGATAAAAAATATAAAATTTCAATAAATAAAAATACGTCATGAAAAATTTAATTAATTCGGAAAGGAGGGAGTATTTGGCAGGAATACCGGCCTAACTTGTCTGAATTGTTGATATTGGATTTTGAATCTGCTATCTCTGATAGAAAAATGTCAAGTTCCACTATGCAAATCTTAACATCATCTTCATTATTCTCCATTCAAATGAACCCAATTTCTCAATTTTTCAACAAAAAGATGAAATCTCCAGCCAAAACAAGGAGGAGGAGATCAAGAATGGAGGTTTTGGCCATGGCTAGTGATGATTCAGCTAAAAATGAAAAACCCACTAAGCTAATTACCTTTTTGGGTAAAGGGGGTTCTGGGAAAACCACTTCTGCCATTTTTGCTGCTCAGGTTCGTCAATTAAGTGTAAAATTTTGCTGTAAAGATTCTAACTTTATGTTCAGTTCTTTCTTTTATAAGCAGTAGATGTATGTTGTTGTTGTTGCTGCTTTGGTTGGAAATGTGGGGTTTTGTTGGTTCTCTTTAAATCAGTTTTGGTGTGTGTGTGTGTGTGTTTGTGTCTGGCTTCTGTGAGAGGATAAGAATTGTTTGTTGGTTGGATGTTTAAGAAAGAATGATTTCATTTTCTCTATGTAGAACTTTTATATTGGTGTTAGAACTTTGCTTGGAGAAGGGCTTATGGTTTTTGATTGAATTGGGTGAGATAAAAGCAGGAGATTCCCAATCTGGTATGGTGTACTGGACTTAGCAAAGTAATTGAGTAAACTTTAAAATTTTTAAGATTTTGTTGAGTTTTTAAGGTCAAGACTTATACACTTAAATTTTGAGTATATAAATCAAGAGAAAGATGAAAACTTTATATTTAAGTTATAATGAAAAGAAGATTGAGATATTTTGGATTTTCTTGTCAAGAGAGCATCCTATGATTCTTCGCTTATAAGTGTCAGTTAAAGAGTTTAAAGCTTACTTTGCGTACTCCGATTAGTTCATGATTAAAGCTGTTAAATGTGTTAATAGTCTCACTGTTGAGATTACTAGTGGAATATTTATCTATGCAGGTGAATAGTGTCTATTACTTGTTTAAAGGGCAAGGGAACTGGATTTTAACCAAAACTAAGTAAAGATTGAATTTTTCTTGTTGACTTGTATGTTCCTTTTAATTGAGTTAACCTATGATTATGAGGCTTGTGACAAAATATGTTCAACAAAGCTCAGAAGAGAAGAATAAGTGGTGATATTTATAGCAGTTACTTTCCCAATTTAGTTCATTTGTCTTGAATAAAATTCAAGTTCAACTGTCTTTTCTTAGAAACTGTTTTCACGGAATTATATCAATTTTTAATACATATTCAAAATCAGAAGAGCTTAATTTTTAACTTCAATACTATTATTTATGATTCTGCTAGGGATGCCTGGGTAAAACCACTTTTTCTCTTGTCACGAGCTCATTCTCTTGTTTGTCCGAAGGAGAACTCGTTACCTTGGTCTATCCTTTTCTTTTCCTTAAACTCTGTGGGCAGTGTAGCAAAGAAAAGAAAAAACATCTGGGAGTGCAGAGGAGGGAGTATGAAATGAATAAATCTCATGAATTGTTTAGAAGTTTGTTTCCGAGGGATTACCATAATGTTGTTCTTTTAGGTGACAATATGAAGACAAAAGCTATGTTCTGTATGTGATGATGACACATACATTTAGTGCTCATGCAAAACATTAACACAATATTCATCGATCACTGCATGTCTGGCTTTATTCTCCCCTATGAATTTTAACAGCATGATCTTCTATTAGTGGTTTATTATCTTGGCACTATCGTCTTGTTTTCGTTGTTTTTTCCCTTTAATTTTTTAGTATATGTCTCTGATATTATTACATGTTCATCTAATACTTGCACATAAAAATAAAGAGACATTCTGCATCAACCTTGAATCTACTTGTCTTTCCCCCTTAAACCTTAACTAGTGCTGTATCATATCAGGAATCACGAGTCTCTCCTGCATATGATAAAGTTTGGTAGACTAACTAGCAAATTTCTTTTCTTACCAGCATTATGCAATGGCAGGGCTCAAAACCTGTTTGGTGATACATTCTCAAGATCCGACAGCTGAATATCTTCTGAATTGTAAGATCGGGACATCCCCAATAACATGCAACAACAATCTTTCAGCTATTAGATTGGAAACTACAAAAGTCTGTTCCTGTTATGCCCCTACTTCACCTGTCTTCCTACAATATTGAGATTATACATTTGGTTGCAATTCATTTAGGCTGAACAATAGTCAGTAATTGCAGATGCTCCTTGAACCTCTCAATAAGCTGAAGCAAGCAGATGCTCGTCTTAATATGACTCAAGGAGTTCTTGAAGGGGTGGGTATGTAACTTAGTGGTGTGTTTATCTGGCATTCTTTCACCAGAAAATGGATGAGTCGCTCTTTGAGTAACTTTCTTCGAAATATAGTAGGTGGTCGGAGAAGAGCTTGGAGTACTTCCTGGAATGGATTCCATATTTTCATCCCTAGCACTCGAGCGGCTTGTAGGATTTTTTGAAAATGTGGTTCAACAGAACAGCAAAAAAGAGAAATTTGACATTATTATATATGATGGCATGAGTACTGAAGAAACGATTCGGATGATTGGTGCGACCAGCAAAGCAAGGTTAGATCTTCTCCAAAGACCTTTCTTCCAAAGCACACAAATGTCTCTATGCCAAAATTAATGTGGAGTATCATATCACCATTTCCACGTGCAGATTATACTTAAAATATCTCCGCAATTTAGCTGAAAAAACTGATTTAGGAAGGCTGGCAAGTCCCTCACTTTTGAGACTTGTGGAAGAAGCCATGACTCTAAGCGGTAGAAAACCTAATCTGAATGGGAAAATCAGTTCAGAAATTTGGGATCTTCTAGAACAAGTATTGGAGGTATGCCAGCTACTTATCTGTTTTTTCAAGAAACCATCTATTTTGAACTAAAGGTTCTATTGATTTTGCATGCTACAGAGAGGGTCTACAATATTTGCAGAACCAAAAAGGTTTGGTTGCTATATTGTGGTGGATAGAAATAGCCCTGTGTCTGTGGCTTCTGCTTTACGTTACTGGGGTTGCATAATCCAGGCTGGTGCACAGGTTTCTGGGGCATTTGCTCTTACAGCCTCAAATTCGAGTGTTGAAGTAGGGGCAACAATTGAGGACTTTTCACCTTTGCCTTCTGCTTTTGTTCCATCTATCTCAGCCGGAGCCCATTTAGATTGGAACAAAATTCTGCAGGACAGTCATAGCGAGAGTGCACGGAATCTTCTGACTGTAACAGCTCATAAGACCAGCATTCCTCCTGTTATCTTTGATCCAACCAACAAAATTGTCACACTACTCATGCCCGGTTTTGACAAATCAGAAATCAAGCTATATCAAGTATGTAGTATGGTTTATTTCACCTTTCTGCACTATGTGTATGCTAGGATGCCAAAAAGTGATCCTCTTGTGAACTTCAATGCAATTAAATTCTTCACTGGATACTATTTTGGTAACAGACCTTAATCAAATGCTTGATGGATGAGCATTCATAACTAATCGATAATTTCTGAAGCATTTGCCATAGAAATTATCAAAAAGTAGTCAGCTTCTTCAGGGTGTAAGACTCACTTTACTGCAAAGAGAACATGACTATGAAATATTAAACAGATGCTTACATTTACATGAAGCATTATACTATGTAGGATGGGATAAGATTTTTGCTGTTAATATAGCACATGAAAAGTTCTACTGACATCTAACTTGTTCCAGTTATCCAAGTTGAGAGTATTCGACTCTTTGAAGCTACCACGATGACCAAAGGCCATTGTTGTTGTTATTGTTCTCACCATCATCTACAATTCATGCTACTGAAAACCAAATTATATGGTGAAATTAATCAGAATTTCTGGCTATTTGCAGTTTAGAGGAGGGTCCGAGTTGTTGGTGGAGGCTGGTGATCAAAGACGCGTGATTCGTCTACCATCTCAACTTCAAGGGAAGGTTGGAGGTGCCAAATTTGCAGATAGAAGTCTTGTCATCACAATGCGATGACAGATGAAAATCAAGAAAACCTCACCTACATATTTAGGTGCAAGCATGCAGAAAGAGTCACTTCACATCAAATGTTGTAACATCATTGATTCTCTAAGTTTTTACATGGCCAAGCAGTAAATAAATCCTTTTCCTATTTATATACAACATGGAGGTTGTTCATGTTAAGTGGAGAAAAGGGTACTGATGATTAAGATCTCAAGTTTCTTGTAGATCATTTGTATGGCCATATTCACAAGTCATCATTGGGGATGGCATTCTTCTTAAAGTTAATACGATTATATCGAATTTCTTTACATTCAGTAGCTATATCAACCAGAAAATTTGCAGGACTAGAATGACCAAGGGTAGTATATACTCAAATTTCACAGAATTGATGAACTGATGAATATGGTGTTCCAAATGCACTCATTGTATAGTGAAGTTCTCAAAGTGTCTTGCCCTACAATATTTATTCTTGCAACTTCTTTTAAACTAATCTGTGTTATCTGATATTCTCCTTGATTGAACCTTTTGAATTGTACAAATGTGCAAGATAGAATATGTTCACTATACTTGGAGAAAATGATGAAATATACAATGACCAAAGCCAAAATATAAAGTCTCATGGTTCTTGTGTATTCTCTCCTCCTGTTTGTGACTGAACACGACTCCTTAGTTCTTCAAATGCCTTCATGCTTTCAGCATCAAATCCTCCAGCGAACTGAGAAGGAAGAAAGGAAGACGAAAAAGAAGGATTTTCAAAGCCAAGCTATTGAATTCTTCAATCTGTATATCTACTAAAACAAGTGAACAAAATGCAGGTGTGGTGTATGTACCTGATGAACTCTGAAAGCAAAACGAACCCCTTGTAGAATCAAAAATTCTCTGTTTGGTTCCTTCTCAGGTCCACCCATGGCATCAAGCTCTGATGATACACGTTTCATGTACTTCCTCGCCAATTGTACTGATGAAAGTTTGATCTGCATAAGAGAAAAACATAACGGATCATTTCTTCTGCACACTTTTTTTGTTCTTTCTTTTGGACGTATCATGAAGTGAAATCGTATTGTATGTTAGTTACAGAGGTTTTTGATATTTGTGAAAATATGCTTAAGTGGAAACTTCACAACATTCTAAGGTTTTCTTACAGCATATCGCTCTTGGTGGAAAAGATTAAGTGTTTTTATGTTAAAAAGACTGGAGAAAGAGCATCACAGTGACATTTCTACATGAGAGCATACCTTGCCAACAACACCTGAATCTTGCAACCAATCAGTAGGAATTCCAAATTCTCTGTATCGCGATGCAGCCATATCGCGAGTACGCAGTAGTGCATAAACACTCTGTTCCAGCCTGGCATCCAGAATAAAAAACTGAGCTAGGTATAGACGAATGAAATGAGGTAAAATAAAAAAAGAACAACTACACATGAAAGGGTACCAATTCCAAATAAGCAGAAGTTTAAATATGGTATGGATTTGTTGTTTAATTATCAACCATTTTCACATTCTACCAGTGGCAGAGTTTGAATTTTCACTAAGGAGTACAAAATACAAAAGAAGCCAATACATGAAGAAGCCATAGGGGGTTCAACATCTATTATATATACATAAAAGTAATTTTAACCATGTATAAATAGTGTAATTTTCCGGCAAAGGGGGTTTGGATGAACCCTCATCCTTACCTGGCTCCGCCGTTGCATCCTACCAAACCTAAAATCTCTAGTTTAAACACAAGAGGCATAGATATCATTAGAGACTTACTTTTCAAGTAACCTGTACATCTTTTTCAAAGCAGCATCACATTGAAGATTTGGGTCATCTACAAAGGTGGTTACTTGCTTTTCTAGTTTCATTAGATCTTGATATTCAAAGGCAGCTTCTCTCAATGCATCCGCTTTTCCCTCAGGCCAGTCAAAGTGCTTGAGGACAGCTCGTTCGTCAACCTTGAAAAGAATCAGCGAGATATACTGTTAACAAATGCTGCAGGTATACAAGCAGAAAGTGCATGGTCCTTATCGCTTGAGAGAGATTACTTAACCAACAATTTTCATATCCACCATAAAAAAGTATGATTAATAAGTCCTATTTAAGAAATCGAGAATTTGAAGGTGTTATGTCAAGAGGAAATACCAAGAAGGAGAGTTCTTCATCTAGCCAGTTCACAAATGCGACTAGATCCTCAATATTGGTAAAAGAAGCAGCACGGACTTCAGCTGCCAATGACTCGACAAATTCACCTTGACTTTCCACATCAGCTTTCACCTGGTTTTGCACAATTCTCCTTTGAGTAAGAATAGAGCAATAGTCACATACATTTATTCAAAGGAGTAGAAGAGAAGTTCTACATACAGCTAAGAGGAATGTGGATCTGTTTTCTATCTCCCCGATCATGTTGCTTCTTGCATCGGATGTGTTTGAAGTAGCGGTTACCAAAGCTGATGATGTGTCCTTCTTTGACTCGCGTTTCATCAATGATTGGTAGAATTCAACTAATTCAGGAGCACGATGGACCTTATCACCTCCAGCTCCTCCTTTCATTAGAGATCCAGGAGGAGGTGGTGGTCTAGGAGGTCCTCCACCAGGTGGCGGTGGTGGTAGTGGAGCGCCAGGCGGAGGAGGTGGTGGTGGTGGACCACCAGGTGCTCCACCTGTAACATTATTACCAGCTGGAGCTGGACCACCTCCTGATCGTTTAGGAGGTGGACGAGGAGTCCTAGTAGGTCTTTTTTCGATATTAACAAGTTTCATTTTGCTCACTGCTTGAGAGTCGGTTTTGCTATCACCAGACTGCTCTGCTGAATCACCAGAGGCGGAGACCACTGGCAAAACTGCTACTGACCCTGGCAGTGACACTGGCTTCTCTTTCAGTTGAGCAAGTTTTGGAGGCAAGGACTTCTCAAACCTTGCTGCTCTTGCCTGCTCGGCTTTTACCTTAATTTGCTTCTCTCGTTCTACTGCTAGCTTATGCCTATCTTTGAATGCCGGATACTTCTCATCTAGAACTCCTTCCACTGATTTTGACATTAGAGAGAATGATGATGCAACTGAATTCAGTGCCTCAGCAGAAGATTCTTGTGTCCTAATCGGTGGAAGCTTTAGTGTTTCTGGGGAATCATATTCCTCAGCTGTTCCAAAGCTAGTGATGGCTACACTGTCACTTGCGTTCCTAAGCATTAGTGATTCCAGCGGGCCCCTTGGTCTAACACTCATGCTCATCCTACCAGGAGATGCTCCCCCGAGAGATCTTGCTGGTGAAGACATAATACTAGAATCGTCTTTACCGCCTCTACTGCCCCATTTCTTCAACTTCTGGATTAAGTTGGGCTTTTTACTGAAACTACTAAATCTACTAGTGGAGCTGTCGATAGAAGCATTATCGAAGTCTTCACTACCAGGAGAAGATGGCTGAGAAAAATTGCTTTCGAGATCTGTATCTCCTTGGCCTCGTTCAGATCCTGCGTATTCTAACATCAACTGTTTGGCCTTCTGTTGAGATCTTGGGCTCAGATTTTTACTGAGATCACGAGCAGATACTTTTCCTTGAGGTGTTTGGTAGTTCCGAAGTTCAAATCTTAAGCATGCGTTGACCCAACGAAGATAAACTAGCTCTTCAACTTCACTGAATCTGTTCATTTGAAGTCCTTCTACTTGTTTAAGAAGATCTTCATTTGTATGCTTCAAATTTGTTACTTCTTCCCTCACCTGGGCAACCATTTCATTCTGCAGAAGCATGCCAAAAACAAGTCAGGAATCATCAAAAACATCACACAATCATTCTCATTAGAAGCTGAGAATCTCCAATTATTCAGTGGTGGGAGTGAACACACAATTGTCAGCTACAAGCACGTCTATAGGTTCAGCAGAACCTAATAGCTTTGGTTCAAGACATCGAATTTTATGGTTCACAATTTACTTAATATGTATTAATAATTTATCCAGAACCAGCAAGGTAATGCTTTCTAGAAATCAGAATCCATAAATTCAAAATCTTAGCTCTGTCTCTGGTCAAAATAGAAGAAACTAAAAGAGCATGAGAAACATCAAAAGCATAATATGACAATTATGATGATTACAAGAAATCAGAATATGGCTATATAGTTCCAAAATATTTTTATAAACCTGAGAATAAAAAGTAGATGCATTAAGAAAGTAGAGCTATAAGCTATAAACACACACAGATCATCCTAAACTCGATCAGTGACATGAAAATACTGGTATCAGGTATTAACTTTACCTCTGTCATATTAGACAGGTTTGCGATTTTAGATTCAGCAGCATCCAATTTAATAACCAACTCTCTCTTTTCGTGCTGAAGTTCTTTGTTCTTCCTCTTAAGCTCCATAACCTCAACTTCCAACTCCTTCACAAGTTTAAGCTTCTTCTCAACCTCGGAATCTCTCTTGAAAGCTTCCTCTTCCTTTTCTTGAAGTCCAGTAACATGTTGTTTTAGCAACAACAACTGAGCTTTGGTTTGGTTAGCTTCGAGTTGCATCTGCCTTTGCAGCTCCTTAATCTTGCTTCTAGCAGCTTCTAGATCTTTCCTAGCAGTAGCTCCATGAAAAACCTCCTCTTGAAGCTTTTGTTTCTCGGCCTGCAACGTATTTATCGTGATGTTGAGCATGTCAATCTCAACAGACTTAATCTTGAGCTGCTTTTGTAACTCGAGAATATCCGATTCTTGTTCCTTCAAACCATAATACTCAAGCAACTCCCCTTCAAGCTTCACCTCCCTTTCCTCGAGTTCCTTAACAAGGTTTCGCAATCTTTCAAGTTCGTTCGCATTGTTGGCCATCTCAGTTTGGTAAACCTTCTCTCTCTCTTCTCTTCCCATATCATACTTGTCACTTGGTAATGAAAATTCAATCTCCCCGGATAAAAGATCTTCGAATTCAGGGAAAAGATCATCATCAAGATCAATCTGGTTACCCTGTGCTGGATTTATAATTCCATTGATTAATTTAACTTCTTCTTTCTCTTCTTCCTCATCCTACAAGTCACCAAAAGGAAAAAAAGATATCCAAATAAAGTCAAACCTCTCTACAACAACATTCCACTATAACAGTCATATTTTTTGTTTAACCAATCTTTCCTGTCATGCTATATTGTATGTTCTCTATAACAACATTTCACGATAACATCCAAAAATATCAAAACAAACACTATAACTCAGTATCAAAATTGTTCCTAAAGAAAATATCAACACTATTAAGCAAAACAAGAGAGCATGAATTTCACTATACTTACAACCACTTCTTTGAAGCCATCCGTTGAATACAATAGCTGCTTCTTTTCATCCCCTTCGACACCTCGTCGTTCAAGCAATGGTTCACCATTATCTATTCACCAAGTTCATAAAATCACAACATAAACACAAATTAGGCACAAAAAACAAACTCTAATCACCCATTTGGATGAATTTTTCCACTAAAAATTGAAACTTTACAGCAATTGTTCTATCAATGTCCAAAACCAAATATTACTTATTTACAACAAACACAAATTAGGCACAAAAAACAAACTCTCATCACCCATTTGGATGTATTTTTCCATTAAAAATTGAAACTTTACAGCAACTGTTCTATCAATGTCCAAAACCAGATAGAACTTATTTGCAACTAATCAAGAAAATCACCTGAATTCTTGGCTAGAGAGTCAGATGATGGCTTTGAGGGTTTTACATTTATCTGCTTAACTGCATAAGCAGCTATAGAAGCAGCAACCAAGAAACCAACCCTAACTATCATGTAGGTATTTTCAGTGGAAAAAATTGAAGCTTCAACTCATTTAACAACATAAAATAATCCCAACCCATTTTCTATGAAACCCCATAGCTCAACAATCAATCCATGCACTCATCAAAAATGTAAAAAGGAGAACCCCACAATTGGAAATAACTAATGGTGCAGTTCTTAGGGAAAAAAATATTATCATCTTATCAAGAAAGCAAAAAAGACTCTTTTTTTATACACAACTGTCAAAAATAAACACATAGAGCTACAGGGAACCACGAATTTCTTGAGTGGCCAATGTTTGGCCAAAGAAGATTGACATTTTTTTTGGATATATAGGGGGTGGGGGGTCTAAAACTTGATGATATGAAGACGAATATTTAAGAAGAAAGGGACTTGGAGTACAGTAAAAATGAACTTTGGAACAGGTGCCAGCCAAGATTTCTGCATTCTCACTCAAGTGATAAAGTGAAAAAAGTAATCTTTATCCTTAATTAGACTTCTTAAATTTGAATTTGTATTAGGGGTTATACTCTGAATATGGAGTCCTATATGAATAGAAATCAAATCACATGTGATTTAAAAGTTTATTAAGATTCAAATTAATTTAGTATTTAAGTATAGAAGAATATAAGGACCTATTATTCATTGAATATCAAATCATGGACCATTAGATGAGCCCTCTAGAATTTCTAGATTATACATATAAAAAAGTTCATAAAAGTTAGGAGTATTAGCTACGAGGGCTTATTATTCACCAAGTGTTAAATGGTGAATTACCGGATAGACTCTTTTGGATTTCTCGATTATAAAAGAAAATTATAAAATTTATTAGTTAAAAACTTTTAAAATAAGGAATTGGAATAAAAATTTGTCTTTTAATGCATGAATGTTGTCCAATTATTCTTTGTCATTGTGCAGCTAATAAGGTGGACCTTTTGTCCATTTATTGGTTCCCTAATTATGCAGGTGGAACTCAATTGCAGACCACAAGAGTCAATTTGTAACTATCTTCCTTTTTTTTTTGATTCGATATCTAATATCTACTTTTAATTCGATTAATTCATATTTATGTTTAGAAATTCACATTAAAAATAAAATATTTTATACTAAAAATTATTTTATTTTCGAATCTTACGCTTAAAACTGCCCCACTACCTTTGATGGTCAACTTTTAACCATAAGAAAAAAGGAATTAAATTAATATATTACCTGATTAGTGTATCTTTCCTGATATGTCCAATAATTAGTTCATTGTAGCCAACTAATCAAGATACTAAGATTTGCTTTTCTTTAATATAGAGATTATTCTCATACATAAAGATATTAAGATATTAATTTGAATCTATAACTCAAGATCAAGAAAATATTGTAATATTAAAGGTGGGGTCCAAATGTTAGGCTGTTGGCCTTAACAATCCAGAGGCAAAAAGAGGAAAATTGACATTTAATTTCTGCCTTAGCTTGTATGGATTTTTATGTATGGACTATATTCGTCTACACATAAAGTATATTAGTGATAACTTTACACAACACTTAAAAGAAGGTTTAGAGATGTCAAGTCTCAACTGTCATATTTGGTGCAAGTAATTAATCTCCAGTTTTTTCCTTTGAATATGCCATAACGCTACTAAAATGCTCCCCGGCGGTGTCCGATGGCACCGGGGCTACTAGAACTCTTAGTGAGCTCGTTACGGATGGTTACATGAAATTTTTTGAGAAAAAATGGGGCGGGAGCCCTGGCACCCTCAAAATTCGTGGGTTAATACCCACAAAAAATTGAGACAATCGTGTGATTATTGTTCCGGTGCCCCATGGGTAACAAGAAATATGTGATTTCGACAGTTTTTCGTGGGTGATAGCCCACGGTTTCTGGCGCTGCTCGGGGCTAGGGGCCAACTTTCCCAAAAAATTACACCGACCCATCCGTAATGAGCCTGGAAAGAGCCCCAAGTGGCCCGGTGGTGCCGCAGGATGCATGGTAGGATTTTATGGGCCAAGCAACAAGAAACATACAATTTCGACAGTTTTTCGTGGGTGTTAACCCACGGTTCCTGGCGCTGCCCGAGGCTCGGGGCCAAGTTTCTCGAAAAATTATACCGAGGGGTCCGTAACGAGCCTTCCAAGAGGCCTAGGTGATCCAGCGACATTGGATATCTCCTGGTAGGATTTTATGGGTAAAGGAACAGGAAACATGCAAGGGGTGCTAGCCCACGGTTCCTGGCGCTGCCCGGGGTTCGAGGACAACTTTCCAAAAAAATATACCAAGGGGTCCTTAACGAGCCAGGAAAGAGACCCAGCTGGCTCGACGGGGTTGCAGATGGACTGATAGGATTTTGTGGGCCAAGGAACAAGAAACAAATGATTTTGACAATTTTTCGTGGGTGTTAGCCCATGGTTCCTAGCGCTGCCCGGGCTCGGGGCCAAATTTCCTAAAAATTTATACCAAGGGGTCTGTAACGAGCATGACAAGAGGCCCAGCTGGACAGCGGGATTGGAGATGGCCTGGTAGGATTTTATGGGCCAAGGAACAAGAAATAGGCGATTTCGATAGTTTTTTGTGGGTGTTAGCCCACGATTATTGCCGCTGCAAGGGGCTCAGGGCCAACTTTCCCGAAAAATTATATCATGGGGTCCATAACGAGCAAGACAAGAGGCCCAAGTGGCCCGACGGGATTGAAGATGGCCTGGTAGGATTTATGGGCCAAGAAACAGAGAATAGTCGATTTTGGTAGTTTTTCGTGGGTGTTAGCCTACGGTTCCTGGCGCTGCCCGGGGCTTGGGGATAACGTTCCAAAAAAATTATACCGAGGGGTCAATAGCGAGACAATCAAGAGGCCAAGATGGCCCGATGAGGTTGGAGATAACCTGATAGGATTTTATGGTCCAAAGAACAAGAAACAAGCGATTTGAGTCTTTTTTCATGAGTGTTAGCCCACGGTTTCTTGCGCTGTCTGGGGCTTGGGGCCAACTTTCCAAACAAATTATACCAAGGGGTCCTTAACGAGCCATTAAAGAGGCCCAGGTGGCCCGATGGGGTTAGAGATGGCTTGGTAGGATTTTAGGGCCAAGGAACAGGAAATAGGCGATTTTGGCAATTTTCGTGGGTGTTAGCCCACAATTCTTGCCGCTGCCAGGGGCTCAGGGCCAACTTTCCCAAAAATTATACTGAGGGGTCTGTAACGAGCCAAGAAAGAGGCCCAAGTGGCCTGGCGGGGTTGGAGATGGCCTGGTAGTATTTTATGGGCCAAGGAATAGGAAATAGACAATTTGGAAAAAATTTCGTGGGTGTTAGCCCACGGTTCCTGGCGATGTCCGAGGCTCGGGGCCAAGTTTCCCAAAACATTATATCGAGGGGTCCGTAATGAGACAGGTAAGAGGCCCAGGTGGCCCAACATGGTTGGAGATGGCGTGGTAGGATTTTATGGGCCAAGGAATAGGAAACAAATGATTTAAGCAGTTTTTCGTGGGTGTTAGCCCACGATTCCTGGCGCTATCCAGGGCTCGGGGCCAACTTTTCCAAAAAATTATACCGAGGGTTCCTTAACGAGCCAGGAAAGAGGCTCAACTGGCCCAGCGGGGTTGGAGATGGCCTGATAGGATTTTATGGGCCAAGGAACAGGAAATATGCGATTTTGCCAGTTCTTCATGGGTGTTAGCCCACGGTTCCTGCAGGTGCCAGGGGATCGGGGCCTACTTTCCTAAAATTTTTTACCGAGGGGTCCGTAACGAGCAAGGCAAGAGGCCCTGGTGGCTTGTGGGGTTGGAGATGGCCTAGTATGATTTTATGGGCCAAGAAATAGGAAATAGGTAATTTCGAAAGTTTCTCGTGGATGTTAGCCCACGGTTCCTGGCGCTGCCCGGGGCATGGGGAGAACTATCCTAAAACATTATACCGAGAGGTCCATAACAAGCCAGGCAAGATGTCTAGGTGTCCCGGTGCGATTGGAGATGACCTGGTAGGATTTTATGGGCCAAAGAACATGAAACAAGCGATTTCAACAAATTTTCATGGGTATTAGGCCACGATTCCTATTGCTGCCCGGGGCTCGGGGACAAATTTCCCAAAAGATTATATTGAGGGGTCCATAACGAGACAAGCAAGAGGCCAAAGTGTCTCGGTGGGATTGGAGATGGTCTGTGAGGATTTTATGAGCCAACGAACAGAAAATAGACAATTTTGGTAGTTTTTAGTGGGTGTTAGCCCATGGTTTTTGCCGCTGCCCGGGGCCAACTTTCCCAAAAAGTTATACCGAAGGGTCCGTTACAAGACAGGAAAGAGGCACAGATGACTCGACGGGATTGGACATGACCTGGTAGAATTTTATGGACCAAGGAATAGGAAACATGTGATTTGAGTAGTTTTTCATGGGTGCTAGCCCACCGTTCATGGTGCTGCCCGGGGTTCGGGGTAAACTTTCTAAAAAAATATATCAAGGGGTCCTCAACGAGCTAGAAAAGAGACCAAGGTGGCCCGGTGATGTTGGAGATGACCTTGTAGGATTTTATGGGCCAACGAACAGGAAACAAATGATTTTGGAAATTTTTTGTGGGTGTTAGCCCACGATACTTGGTGCTGCTCGGGGCTTGGGGCTAAATTTTCCAAAAAATTATACCGAGGGATCTGTAACGAGCATGGCAAGAGGCCCAACTGGCCCACTAGGGATGGAGATGGTCTGATAAGATTTTATGGGCCAAGAAACAGGAAATAGGTGATTTTAGTAGTTTTTGTGGGTGTTAGCCCATGGTTATTGCCGCTGCAAGGGGCTCAAGGGCAACTTTATCGAAATATTATATCGTGGGGTCCGTAATAAGCCAGAAAAGAGACCCAAGTGGCCCGACGAGGTTGGAGATGACCTGGTAGTATTTTATGGGCTAAGGAACAAGAAACAACCGATTTGGGCAATTTTTCGTAGGCTTTAGCCCACGGTTTCTGGCGCTGCCTGGGGCTCGAGGTCAACTTTTGCAAAAAATTATACCGAGGGGTCTGTAACGAGACAGGCAAGAGGCCCAGGTAGCCCACTGAGGTTGGATATGACCTGAAAGTATTTTATTGGCTAATGAATAAGAAACAGACGATTTGGGTAGTTTTTCGTGGGTGTTAGCCCACAGTTCCTGACGCTGCCCGGGGATCGGGGCTAAATTTTCCAAACAAATTATACCGAGGGGTCTATAACGAGCCAGGAAAGATGCCTAGGTGGCCCGCCAGAGTTGGATATGGCCTGGTAGTATTTTATGGGTCAAGAAATAAGAAATAGGCGATTTGACAGTTTTTTGTGGGTGTTAGCCAACGGTTCCTAGCGCTGCCCGGGGCTCGGGGATAATTTTCCAAAAAAAATATACCGAGGGGTTTGTAATGAGCCAGGCAAGAGGCCCATGTGGCCCGCCGGGGATGGATATAGCCTAGTAGTATTTTATGGGCCAAGGAATAAGGAATAGGCAATTTGGACAGTTTTTCTTGGATGCTAGCCCATGGTTCCTAGTGCTGCCCGGGGCTCGAGGCCAAATTTTCTAAACAATTATACCAAGGGGTCTGTAACTAGCTAGGCAAGAGGCCCAGGTGGACCGACGGGGTTGGAAATGGCCTGGTAGTATTTTATGGGCCAAGGAATAAGAAAAATGTGATGAGGATAATTTTTTGTGGGTGTTAGCCCACGTTCCTAGCGCTGCCCGGGGCTCGGGGCTCGGGGCCAACATTCCAAAAAAGTTATACCGAGGGGTCTGTAACGAGCCAGGAAAGAGGCCTAGGTGGCTCTCCAGGGTTGAATATGACATGGTAGTATTTTATGGGCCAAGGAACAAGAAGTAGATAATTTGGGCAGTTTTTCATAGGTGTTAACCCATGGTTCCTAGCGCTGCCCGGGGCTCAGGGCTAATATTTCTAAAAAATTATACTGAGGGGTATGTATCGAGCCAGGCAAGAGGCCCAGGTGGCCTGCTAGGGTTGGATATGTCCTGGTAGTATTTGATGGGCCAAGGAACAAGAAACAATCAATTTCGACAATTATTCGTGGGCTTTAACCTATGGTTTCTGGCGCTGCCCCGGGGCTCGGGGATAACTTTCCCAAAAAATTATACCGAGGGGTCTGTAATGAGCCAGGCAAGAGGCCCAGGTGGCCCGCCGGGATTGGATATGACCTGGAAGTATTTTATTGGTCAAGGAACAAGAAACAAGCGATTTGGGCAATTGTTTGTGGGTGTTAGCCCACGGTTCTTGGCGCTGCCCGGGGCTAACTTTTCAAAAATATTATACCGAGGGGTCTGTAACGAGCAAGGAAAGAGGCCCAGGTTGCTCTCCGGGGTTAGATATAGCTTGGTAGTATTTTATGAGTCAAGGAACAAGAAACAGGCGATTTGGCCAGTTTTTCGTGGGTGTTAGCCTACGATTCCTGGTGCTGCCCGGGGCTCGTGGCCAACTTTCCCAAAAAATTATACCGAGGGGTCTGTATCGAGCCAGGCAAGAGCCCAAAGTAGCCTGCCGGGGTTGGATATGTCCTGGTAGTATTTTATGGGCCAAGGAACAAGAAACAAACAATTTGGACAATTTTTCGTGGGTGTTAGCCCACGGTTCCTGGCGCTTCCCGGGGCTCGAGGACAACTTTTCAAAAATTAATCGAGGGGTCTTTAACGAGCCAAGAAAGAGGTCCAAGTGGCCAGCCGGGGTTGGATATGGCCTGATAGTATTTTATGGGCCAAGGAACTAGAAACATACGATTTTGGTAGTTTTTCGTGGGTGTTAGCCCACGATTCCTGGCGCTTTCCGGGGCTGGGGGCCAACATTCCTAAAGAATTATACTGAAGGGTCTGTAAAAATCCAGGCAAGAGGCCCAGGTGGCTCGCCGATGTTGGATATGGCTTGGTAGTAATTTTTTGGCCTAGGAACATGAAAAAGATGATTTGGGCTGTTTTTAATGGGTGTTAGCCCATGGTTCCTGGAGCTGCCCGGGGCCAACTTTGCCAAAATATTATACCGAGGGGTCTGTAACGAGTCAGACAAGAGGCCCAGGTAGCCCGCTGGGGTTAGATATGGCATGCTAGTATTTTATGGGTCAAGGAACAAGAAACAAGCGATTTGGACAGTTTTTCGTGGGTGTTAGCCCACGTTCCTGGCACTACCCGGGGCTCGGGGTCAACTTTCCCAAAACATTATACCGATAGGTCGGTAACGAGCTAGGCAATAGGCCCAGGTGGCCCGTCGAGATTGGATACGACCTGGTAGTATTTTATGGGCCAAGAAACAAGCAATTTGGGCAGTTTTTTGTGGGTGTTAGCCCATGGTTCCTGGCGCTGCCCGAGGCTCGGGGCCAACTTTCCAAAAAAAATTATGCCGAGGAGTCTGTACCGATCCACACAAGAGGCCCAGGTGGCCCGCCGACATTGAATATGGGCTGATAGTATTTTATGGGTCAAGGAACAAGAAACAGGCAATTTGAATAGATTTTCTTGGGTGTTAGCCCACGGTTCCTGGCGTTGCCCAGACCCAACTTTCCCAAACAATTATACTGAGAAGTTTGTAATGAGAGAGGCAAGAGGCCCGGGTGGCCCGCCGGGGTTGGATATGACCTTGTAGTATTCTATGGACCAAGGAACAAGAAATAAGCGATTTGGGTAGTGTTTTGTGGATGTTAGCCCACGGTTCTCGGCGCTGCCCGTCGCTCTAGGCCAGTTTCCCAAAAAATTATTTCGAGGGGTCTGTAACGAGCCAGGCAAGAGGCCGACCACTGGGGTTGAATATGGCATGGTAGTATTTTATGGGTCAAGGAAAAAAAAAGCGATTTGAGCAGTTTTTTGTGGGTGTTAGCCCACGGTTCCTAGCGCTGCCCGGTGCTCCGGGCAAAGTTTCCCAAAAAATTATACTGAGGGGTCTGTAACGAGCCAGGCAAGAGACCCAGGTGGGCCGCTGGGATTGGATATGGACCGGTAGTATTTTATAGGCCAAGTAATAAAAAACTGATGATTTGGGCTGTTTTTCGTGGGTGTTAGCCCACCGTTTCTAGCGCTGCCCGGGGACAACTTTCCCAAAAAATTATACCAATGGGTCTGTAACAAGCCAAGCAAGAGGCCCATGTGGCCCACTAGAGTTAAATATAGGCTGGTAGTATTATGGGCCAAGTAATCAGAAACAAGTGATTTGGGCACGTTTTCATGGGTGTTAGCCCACGAATCCTGGCGCTACCCGAGGATCGGGGCTAACTTTTCAAAAAAATTATACCGAGGGCTCTGTAACGAGCCAGGCAAGAGGTCCAGGTGGCCCGACGGGGTTGGATATGGTCTGAGAATATTTTATGGCCCAAGGAACAAAAAATAGGCGATTTTGGTAGTTTTCCGTGGGTGTTAGCCAAAGGTTCCTAGCGCTGCCCGGGGATGGGGATAACTTACCCAAAAAATTATATCGAGGGATCTGTAACGAGCCAGGCAAGAGTTCCAAGTGGCCCGTCAGGTTGGATATGTCCGGGTAGTATTTTATGAGCCAAGGAACAAGTAACAGACAATTTGGGTAATTTTTCGTGGGTGTTAGCCTATGGTTCCTGGCGTTGTTCGAGGCTTGGGGCTAACATTCCTAAAGAATTATACTGAGGGGTCTGTAACGAGCAAGGTAAGAGGCCCAGGTGGCCCGCGCGGGGTTGTATATGGCTTGGTAGTAATTTTTGGGCTTAGGAACATGAAATAAATGATTTGGGCAGTTTTTAATAGGTATTAGCCCATGGTTCCTGGAGCTGCCCGGGGCTCGGGGCCAACTTTCCCAAAATATTATACCAAGGGATATATAACGATCCAGGCAAGAGGCCAGGTGTCCCGCCGGGGTTAGATATGACCTGCTAGTAATTTATGGGCTAAGGAACAAGAAACAGGCGATTTGGGTAGTTTTTCGTGGGTGTTAGCCCACGTTCCTGGCGCTACCCGGGGCTCAGGCCAACTTTTTCAAAATATTATACCGAGAGGTCTGTAACAAGCCAGGCAATAGGCCCAGGTGGCTCGTCGGGGTTGGATACTTCCTGATAATATTTTATTTGTCAAGGAACAAGAAACAGAAAATTTGGGCAGTTTTTTATGGGTGTTAGCCCTTGGTTCCTGGCGTTGTACGGATATCGGGGCCAACTTTCCCAAAAAATTATGCCGAGGTGTTTGAAACGATCCAGGCAAGAGGCCCACATGGCCCACCGGTGTTGGATATGGTCTGGTAGTATTTTATGGGCCAAAGAACAAGAAACAGGTGATTTGGGCAGTTTTTCGTGGGTGTTAGCCCACGTTCCTGGCGCTGCCCAGGGCTCGGGGCCAACTTTCCCAAAACATTATACTGTGAAGTCTGTAATGAGTTAGGCAAGAGGCCCGGGTGGCCCGCCGGGGTTGGATATGACCTAATAATATTTTATGGGCCAAGGAAATAGAAATAGGTGATTTGGGTAGTTTTTTGTGGATGTTAGCCCACGATTCCTGGCGCTGCCCGTCGCTCTAGGCAAACTTTCCCAAAAATTATACCAAAGGGTCTGTAATGAGCCAGGCAAGAGGCCCAGGTGGGCCACTGGGGTTTGATATGGCATGGTAGAATTTTATGGGTCAAAGAACAAGAAACAAATGATTTGGGCAGTTTTTCGTAGGTGCTAGCCCACGATTCCTGGCGGTGATCGGTACTCGGGGACAACTTTCCCAAACAATTATACTGAGGGGTCTGTAACGGGCTAGGCAAGAGGACCAGGTGGGCCGCCGGGGTTGGATATGGCCTGGTAGTATTTTCTGGGCCAAGGAATAAGAAAGAGGAATTTTGGGTAGTTTTTCGTGGGTTTAAGCCCACGGTTCCTGGCGCTATCCGGGGATCAGGGATAACTTTTCTAAAAATTTATACCGAGGGGTCTGTAACAAACCATGCAAGAGGCCCAGGTGGCCCGCCGGAGTTTGATATGGCCTAGTAGTATTTTATGGGCCAAGGAACAAGAAATAGGCAATTTGGGCACTTTTTCATTGGTGTTAGCCCACGGTTCCTGGCGCTACCTGAGGTTCGGGGCCAACTTTTCACAAAAAATTATATCGAGGGGTTTGTAACAAACCAGGGAAGAGACCCAAGTGGCCCAACGGGGTTGGATATGGCTTGAGAATATTTTATATGCCAAGGA
>JBCEWC010003907.1:0-28816 GCA_038996855.1 Solanum aculeatissimum | reverse complement strand
AGTCAATATTTTTAATACTAGATTATATTTTTGATTGATCTATGATTTTAAAATTTAATTAATTAGCACAAATATTAGTTCAATACACACCATATATGCTATTAATCTTCACTATATTATGAAAAGGAGAAGTTGCTAGAATAATATTTGGTGTCTTTGATGAACATATTATCATTGCACATAGATTAGGATACATTTTTGTTAGTATTATATATATATATATATATATATATGTATCAAAAAATTATATATGATTACACATACACTTTTGTAACTCAATAATAATTAATATTAATTAAATTTAATTAAAAATTATTATATTTTAAAATAGTCGCGCAACGCGCGAGTACGTATACTAGTTATTAAATATTTTTTTAAGAATTAAACAGTACAGTACTACAAAGTAGTTCTTTACTACAAAATATTTCCTACGGTGGGCGTTCAGTTCTTCGGTTTTCAATTTTGAAAATGTGTGCATCATATACTGAACCAATTGAAATAATTCAGTTCAGTTTTTTCAAGTTCGGTTCGATTTTATTAGGTGTTTTTAAAATGTTTTTTCGGTGCAAATGATTGAAAAATAAAATGAGGACAAAATTAAAGTATAAAACACTTAAAAACTTAAAATCATGTTAAGTGATGATGTGCCCATGGAACGATTAATGTATTTTAAAAAATTATATTTATCTTTGTCAAGAACTTGCACCTCCAACTGTAACTCCAGTAATACAAGCACAAGACGATGCAAAATATATTTGAATTTCTCTTGGAAAATAATATTTCAAGTTAATTATATGAATTACAAATTTATTGCTACTTTGATTAGTTCCATGAATGATTTAATTGTTAATTGATACACACACATATATATATATAATTTTTTAAATAAAAGTTTGATTCTTTTGTGCACCGAAGTTTGGAGACCCCTACACCGAACACACTGATGAATCGAACTTTTAAAAAAGAACACCGACACCAAATCGAAAAATCGAAAAACTGAATTAATTTGATTCGATTTTTCGAGTTTCCGATATTTATGTCCACCCCTAATATTTCCTCTTGTTTTGAATTTCTAAAACTACATTTATGTTGGAATGGGAGAAGCAGGGGCAGACCTAGAGTCGGCGAAAAATTACATTATATATATTATATATAAGGTAAATTTTATTATATTTTCGTATATATATTAAACTTGAAACTCCTAAACAACTAGCAAAGTTTAGCATAATGGAAGGTTTCCTTTTAAATGAATCCTGAGCATCCTCACGCTTCAGGGTTCGAACATTTATATTTCGAAACCCCTCAGTTAAAATTTTGGATCCGTGACTTGGAAAAAAGTATTTACCACGAGAAAACGAATCGAACGGTTTAAGAGGATAACCAGACAGTTTAATTTTGTCTCTTGCTTATAAAAGATTAGTCCATGTAAGTGAGACAGATAGAAAATAAAATTGAAGCAGTCCAAGTCCTGAAACAAAATAGTAAAAAGAAAGAAGGAATCATATTCAGAGAAGAAAAAGCCAAAAAGAAGGTGGTGGGTAAAAAGAGAAGGCAAGAAGGGAGATCTACGTGATGTGGAGATTGTCGACCTATTATTGGCAAACTCTAATCAACAGATGGCAGTCGCAAGACAAGCACATACACATCGCGTGTGTGTACTAATCTGCCCACGAAAACGACTAGAGATGAAACCAGTCAAACACTACATACATATATCACTCTTAATTTTCATGTATATGTACACACTCTCCTCGTTTAAAAATAAGTGACCTTTTTTATCTTAAAGGGAAACAGACACAATTATCATGACGAAATGATATAAACTAAGTAAACTGACAAATCAACTTAAACAATAAACGAGAGTCTTTCGAAAACAGTTTTTATCTCTATGAAATAGTGGTACATTTTACTCTCGCCAAACCTCACTTGTGAGATTCCACGGATATATTATTTTTGGTGCATAAACTATACTAGAATAATACTAGTTGCTTTAGTACAAAAGATAAAAACACCATTTATCTCTTCATTGGTATGCATGCATTTGGCGATAGCTACAGGTGAGGGATGACGCCGCGCGCATGCCTCTCAGAATCCCCAACAAATATCCGACCGGTTTGACTACCTTACTGACCTTATTGTCTCTTATCCTCCTCACACTTGTCTCTTTTCCATCTTTGTCCTTTGATTCATCTCCTCCTCTAGGATTTGGAATATTGCTATATACTCCTATACCCGCCTCCCATCAAGAGAGAAGCAACTTTATTCATTAATTCTTTCAAACTTAATTAGCAACCAAATTTACCCCATCCATATAATTGCATGACTCATCAATTTAACATAAATTTATTATTATTATATTATTCAGTTTTGATATATTAAATAATTTTTTATTATTATATAGTATTAGTTAATAAAAATTAATTCTAAGAAAATATTAAATATTGATGTAATTAAATTTTAACATGATGAATTGAATATAATTAAAAAAAATAATCCAAATAAAATAAAAAAAATTATACCAAAATTAAACATAAAATAATAGTGTATAAAATGTAAAATAAACTAAAGAATTCATTGTGTGAAAATGACACAATAAATTCTTTATTTTATTCTATGTTTGACTTAAATATTTTTTAAATGACCTAATATCAATAATTTGAATAAATAAAAACAATCATTTTTAGAACAAATAAAAGAATTCGATTCAATTAAATTTGGGTGGAGAGTAATTTTAGATCAAAAGATGAATGAAGGTATATCTTTAAACCAAAAACAAATGTAGAGATTATTTTTAGACCAAAAGATAGAAAGAGCTTATTTTTGAACCATTTTGAATAGGCAAAAGGAATTTTTGGCCCATTTTTCTTTAAATAATACATATTCTCACCTTCATTTATCATTTAACGGTGGTAAATTAGTAGAATCCGAGTTCACGTAAACACCTGTGATGGGTATCAATGATTTTTAACCAAAAAAAAAAAAAGGGGGAGGAAAAAGGGTCATAAAATTAATTGGCGGAAGAATATAGATGTGGCTATAATTAGTATGAATTAATCGATACAAAAAGTTTAGGTTAACACATAGTACTTAATACTCTGACATTCCTAATTAAAATAAGAGAATAAGGGATAAATAGCCAATAATCTTTGTAGGTTGAGGTGAAAGGAGAATGGTTGAAAAATATATTTAAATCTTATTACTATCTCATAAAAATAAAAAATCTATTTTCGAAACACATAACAACTCCAAAAAGAAAAAAAATTAAATATAGTAGTCTAGAATCTGAAAAAAACAATGCGTTTAGTCATGTCAAGATTGAACCATTTTAACCTAAACAAAGTTTGGGTTATTGTTTCATTGAATTATAATGTGTCCAAATTATAGGTTTTGCAGGGGGTAAATAGAAGTTACCGTGGGATTAAAAGGTGATTTGAGAGATGGTCAATACTCAATAGACTGAGAGTCCACAGTAGAGCGAGAAATCCGGCAGAGAATATCGGGGTACGGAAGACAAACAAATCAATAGTATGAGCTGCAGCAGGGTGTGGGAATCTCAAGAAAACGACAACTCTAACATAGGTCCCTCTTAACAACTCGTAATTTATGTCATACAATTATGAAATATTTCTTAAATTATTCTTATTAAAAGAATTATAGTTGATGTTTTTTCGCACTAAATTTTAAGAATAAATAATTTATCAAACAGGAAAAAAAAATGTTATTTTCTTTTGTGAAAGAACGTGTCACAAATTCAGAGAAAAAGAATACTCTTTTCGTCTCATTTTAGTTTGCCTCATAATGTTTGACAAGAATTTTAAGAAAAAGTTAATTAGAAATATTGTTTGACTAATATATTTCTTATAAATAGTTAAATTTTTTATTTACATATGTGCCTCCTAATTCTAGAATAATTAATGTCAAGGCCAACGATAGAAAGAAATAATTAATTCTCTCTTTATTATCTAAATTAACAACTATTTTGGACAAGTAAAATGCAGCTGAAAGAGTATTTATTTTGAATCACTAAGCGATAATCTTTTCTTTCTCATTTTAGTTGTCATGATAAGGTTTGACATAATCATTAAAAAAAAATTAATTAGAAGAATTTTAAACTTTATCTATATATGTGTCTCTTAATTATGAAATAATCAATGTGAAGGACAAAGTTAAAAATAGATAATTAATTATCTAAATTGACAACTATTTTTAATATTCTAATAATTAAAATGAGATGGAGAGAATATTAAGTAATTCATTAATTTTAAATACCCATGTTACCTCAATGAGAGGCTCCTTTCATCACAATTTTTGTGATATTGTTTGACTTAACATAAAATTTAGATAAATTTTTTTTGACGTTTGTTATATAAAATACTCTTTAATCATTTGTTTATAATCATTTCATTAAGGCCAAGATTTTTTATTTTTTTAAATAAATTAAAATAGAGTTATTTTTAATAATAAAAATATAATTTTTTAAAACAACCTACAAAAAAAGTATGACATAACATAAATGTCGAAAGTACTTTTTTATTGCTTAAACTTTATACCATATTAAATCCTTTTACACCAAAGGAGAATGGTATTTATAAGAAAAATATCATCTTCTTATATCTAAAAATTTAATTTAGTGATAAAATTTTCAACTTACGCATATAATGAAATAATTTATAATAATGCAATTATCTAGATCATATTTTGAGTCACAATTCTTTTTATAAAATTCATATCTAGAAAACACAGCGTTCAATTAAACCGGGGGCAAAAGGAGTACTTCCTTCCCTCTAACTACATGATCCTATTACTAATTACCTTTTAATATTTTTCAAAAAGAAAACAATACTTTATACAAAAATATTAAGATAGGTTTAAAATTATCAATGTTATACTTGCACAAATATTATAACATATTACCACAAAAATATGATACATAAGATAGGGTTGCTATTTTAAAAATTCTTGGCAGGAGTACTTCCTTTAATGGAACCTGCACGACACGAATTTGAATTAATCAAGTTTCAATGTGTGCATCAGATAATGAATGAAAAAAATATATATTTGGTACTTTTTAAAAATATTTTTATTTTTATCTTTTAAAATAATCCTATATCAAATAAGTTTCAGCGAAAAAAATGTGATGAGATAATATTCCCTTTCAAAATTTATACAACACATTTTTAAAATCCCATTTAGTATTAATAATTTTAATAAAATAATATCACATAAATCAAAACGAGGAAAGTGGTTGATATGAAAGTGGGGTTGAGCCGTTGAGGAGGGGTGGGTTTTGGAACAGTCCAATAATTGAATACCCACGCTAATCCGACATTCATAATATTGTCGGTACTAAATCAATGCATCTATCAGTCCACGTTTTCTCCTCAAATCTTTTTCCTGTTCCTACACGCTCACAAGCGTCCATTCCTTTTGAGTCTTTTCTACCCTCCCCGCTCATCTCTTTCAAATTTTTCCACTTTTCTCCCCATTTACATATTACTCATTTTTTCGTATAATCGATAGAAACTTGGAGAAAATAAAGAGAGAGAGGAAACGGAGGAACATTCGAATCTTGTAAGCTTGTTTACTGATGATGGATATATACAGCTATAATACTCAGTATAAGAAGTGGCAAATATAGAAACTCTTCCTTCTTTATCTGAAATAAGTAGAAAGGGAAAAAAATTAAATGCTGTCACTTGTCAGCTCTTGCACTACCAAAGTTGTTGCCTAAAATAATACAAGTCGATCCCACACTAATAATGTATACATATTCATTTTTGAATTTGGTTTGACTAGGAATATGATTATGGTGAAAAGAACATTTACTTTATCTAAACAACAATCATGCAACATAATAGTAATCCATCACTTGCAACATATTTATATCATTTTGTCATGTAATTCGTGGAGGTTTATACTTATACCCTTTTTTTTTACTTGTCCATTGTACTAAAAATATTTTTAAATTTACATTACTTGTCAATTTTATCATATCAAGATAGAAATGTTTTTTTCTTTCATACATTATTGACTCTCAATTAACATGGATATTTTGGTATAATTTTCATGTCAATCGTTACTTTTTAAAGGGTGGATAGAGTCTATACTAGACAAATAAAAACAGACATACCACCAACTTTTGGTGTCAATAATATATTGTGTCATCAACTTCGAATAATAATTAAATACTCGAACAAATATATAATGTTGTAAGTGCATCTCTAAATGGGCTTTATCCTGCTCAATGATGGATTAGTGTTTATTTAATAAATGTGCTGACTAAATTAGACACGTTCATCTTATTTTTATCATACTATAATCCAATTGAGACGCAACAATAATAATGCTATTCATAAACCTAGAAAGGAGCCTCAGAGCTGGTTATAGTACTTCAAGGAAGATTACACTTACACATAAACATAATGGAGTAGTATAATGTCATAGCCGTATCTACTACCTCGTGAGTTGTAATGACAGCGTGATTTAATTATAATTAGAGGACAAAGTAAATGTACAACTGCACAGAAAGGCCATCATGGATCAGACCAATCATGCTAAATCTAATTAAATCGTGCTTAATTAATTAACCAGCAGAATCAGACAGTTGCTGTTGCACATTTGGTTCAATGTGTATGGTTTTGTATGTACATGTATTGGAATTGGCCAGCAAAAGTCTACATTTATGAACCAACCCCATAACAAAAAGCCGTTTTCGAGCCGTCTGAATATTATACATAGCTAGCATAGAACAAAAATAAATAAATAGCCCCCTGCTAAAGCTGCTCTCTGTTCTTTAGCACAAAACCCTCAGAATTCTTTAGGACCCTCTTCCACTGAGCACAACACAGATTCTTTCTCTCTCTCTCTTGAGCTGAGATTTCCCATATAAACCCCACCACATGCTTCCATAAACCCCACATCTCTCTTTTCACTTCATTAAACATTTCTAGCAATAAATTCTCTGTCCTTCTTCTCACTTGTTAACAGCCAAAAACAGAGCATAAAAATGCCTTCAGATGTGAGTGAACGAAGAGCTGCCAAGCAACAGCAAGGAGGTGCACCGGCTCCGGAGCCGGAGCATCTTCCTTGCCCACGTTGCGATTCCACCAACACCAAATTCTGTTACTACAACAACTATAATTTCTCCCAGCCACGTCACTTCTGCAAATCGTGCCGCCGTTATTGGACACACGGCGGCACGCTTCGCGACATCCCCATTGGTGGAGGCAGTCGCAAAAATGCAAAACGGTCCCGTACGATCACCACTAACTCCATTAACAGCACCAGTTGCTTGTCCTCCACGCTCTCTCCCCGCGAATACCATCACGCGCCTAACCCATCACACGCTTCTCCTTTTTTGGTTCCTCTAACTGCCGATCATGGCGGGTCACTTCCCTTCGACGTGAAGCCTAGTGTGAACATGTGCGGGAGTTTCACTTCGTTGCTGAGCAGTGCTCAAGGGCCTGCTGGGCTTTTAGCACTTGGTGGATTTGGGCTTGGAGTTGGGCCTGGAATTGAAGATATGGGCTTTGGTCTGGGTAGGCCCATTTGGCCATTTCCTGGAGTCTCGCATACCAGTGCTGATAGTAATAATAACAGTAATGGTGCAGGAGCCAGTATGCTGGGAACCACGTGGCAGCTTGCTAGTGGTGGAGAGGGAGGCTTCGTTGGAGCTGGAGGAGAAATATTTAATTTCCCAGATCTTGCTATTTCTACACATGGAAATGGTATGAAATGATTACGAATTGGGTTTTGTAACTTTTAGGAGTACTCAGTGTCCTTTTTTCTTTTTTTAAGAGTTTATATGATCTAGCTATATGAAAGAAAATGTCAAATCCCAGAAAAATCAAAACTTTTTGTATATTTTTGGTTTCCCTTTGCACCTTGTAGGCATCAGGAGAGTCGGTCTTAGAATTTAGGACTGCAGTTCCTTGATCATCAGTTGTAATTTGATGGAGAAAGACTATGAAATGGATGTATTTTGTTTGTTTCTACAAAAATGTCCCTGTTTACCTCTCTGCCTCTTCTTGTTTTCTACTTTTTGTCATTTGAATGTGAGGAAAATGGAACAGAAATTCACTACTAGTAATCTTGAAACCAGCATGCACTTTCATCAAATTGGTCCAAATTCTCTGTATAACATAAATCCAAATTTTTGGCAGACGATGGTTGATATGAGATATGCCTAATAAGGCGAAAGAGAATTATGTATTAAAAAAATTATTTTCGCCGAAAGAGTTATCTCCAAATTTTTAGTGCTCTATTTAGCTATTTTTGTCTCTATTCCTTTTAAGTGGCTTTATTTTTGCATAAGAAAGTTTATTTTTGTTTGGTGATGCAACAAATCATAAAAACAACAAATAAAAAGTTAGTTTCAAGATGGACATATTGAGATACAACTAAAATTATAATTGGGTATAATTAACCCACCATCTTTGGCCAACTAACTTTATATGATGATTTGGGATCATGACTTATTTGTTCAATCAAACATTTTAGCCATGTCACTTTAATTGACACTCTTTATGAATGGTGTTTTAGCGACTACAATATATAAGTCCAGTAAATTTTTATATTTTTAATCATAAAATGAGGTTTGAAATTAAATCACATTAAATATAGAAAGGTATAAAATTATTTAAAAAATTCAAAATTAAAACAATAATTTTATTATCTAAGCATAGCCATATATATGCTTACATTGTGAGATCCTAAATCATCAAATTATTAATATATAGAACAAGACGTTATAAAAGTTATATTCAAATACTTAAATTAAAATGTGACTCCTACTCTAGATGGCAAAAGACATGGACAATCTAACGTGCAATATGCCCATCAAAATTCATGATCTAGTGGTACAAGTGAGAATTCCTACTATTTAATATATTTGTAAATTCAATTTTGAGTATGTTGCTTTCTCCGTTTTAAAATTTTTTTATTTGATTTGACTTGACATAAAGTTTAAGATTTTTTTTTTCAATTTTATTGTTTTAAATTAAAGTTATGTCAAATATAATAAAATGTCATTTAATTTTGTAACTTTAAACATATGAACAACTAAAATTAAATATTACTAAAAAAAAGATTATTATTTTTAAAACAAATTAAAAGGGAAGGAAGGTGACAATATTTAAATAGAGAGAGTATTACTTTATTCTTTACCTGAAGAAAGAAAATTACCTACTCCATTTTTATTCCGCTTAAAAGAAAATTCAATAATTATTTAACTTAATTTAATGTGAAAAATCAGGGGGGAAATGTGGAACAAAGTCAGGTGGGCCTCGTAACGGGCTGAAATTCGGATACAAACGGAACTATAGGTCCTCTTCTTTTACTTTCACAGTGGAACAGAAGATGGCGCCTTTTTTTCATTATTCCCTAATTCATATTCTAGGGTTTGCGTAGAGTGCATGAGGAGTTGAATGCTTTCTTCCCGGAGCCATCGCTACAATCTTTCGAGCTTTCTTCGACTTTTGCCCTAATTCAATTCTTGTCGAAAGTCCCTATGAGCGAAGCATTGTAATAGTCAATGGCGTTCTCTTTCACTCCACAGGCACAACAACCCTCGCTATTCCAAACTCCGGGTCAGCAACAGTCGTCTCCATTCCAAACTCCGGGTCAGCAACAGTCGTCTCCATTCCAAACTCCTGCCCAGCAGCAGCCGTCGCCGTTCCAAACTCCCGGCCAGCAACAGCCGTCGCCATTCTCTCAGATCACTCCCTTTTCGCAACAACAACAACAACAACAACTTCAATTTCAACAGCAGCAACTGCAATTGCAGCAGCAGCAACAACAACTGCTGCAGCAACAACAGCAACAGCAACAGCAACAGCAACAGCAACAGCAACAGCAACAGCAACAGCAACAGCAACAGCAACAGCAACAGTTGTTCCTCTTCACCAACGATAAAACTCCTGCTACCTACAGTACCAAATGGGCAGACCTCCACCCAGACTCGCAGAAATTCCTTTTGCAAATTGAGTGAGTTAATTTCATATAGTAAACGTGATTGAAGTTGTTTAGTTTCCCATTCTTTTTTTTCTTTTTTTTGTTAGAGAATTTTTCTAATTGACATTTCTGTGATTGCGGATGTAGGGAGAGGATACTGGAATACAGGGATGAAAGTCAAAGGCTTGACCAATGTAGCCGACTTTATGATTCGTCTGTGTCAAATGATGGTTTTGAGTTGGATGCAAGCCGCAGCATTCAGGTTGTATCTTATGATTCCTTTGTATTTTGATCACTATTACGCTTCTAGAATGTAAGTCTTTGGTAAAATTCTCAGATCAATTACCAAAAAGTAAAGACTGTTTTCATTGTTGAATCATCTGATGGATTTTCTTATGTACTAGTTTTATGAGCACTTTTAAATTCACTAGAATGAATGTTCTAATGTCGTCCATGCACAGAGTTGGACTTGTTGTCAAACATTAAAATAGTCACATTCTGGGTTGCAGAAGTGTTTCATTGGGAAACTAAATTAGAAAGTGTACAAAAACCAGAGTCTTTCTATCAATGCCAGTATTTTTGGGAAAACTTATTCTTCTAGCAATGTATAGTACTATAGTTACATTCCTTGTGTCTATTCGTGCATAGAACGGACAAGAGGTATTGGCTAGAGCTGTTGTTTGCATCATTTGGATTTTCATATCATTTAACAATGCTCGTCATATTCCCTGTTGATCAGTGAAGGTTCCTGCATTTCTTATTTTAATTGAGGATAATATTTCCCACTGATGGTAACATTATAGATTCGGAATATGTTTTCTTGCTTTCCTCTCTAATTAATATTTCTCAACTTCATATTTTACTTTGTTGCACGTGCTAATGTTAAGTTGCTTTTTCAGGAACTTGGTGGAATTAGTACATCAATGGAAAGACAAAAGGCTATATTGCAAGAGCTAATGACCGTTGTTAAGGAAATGCTGCGAAATACAGAGGTTGCAGTGCGCTCTTTTATGATGTTACGCCCAAGGTTCCTTCATCAAAGTGCACCTGCTGCTGCAAGTGCTACTGCTCCATCACAGGCATCAGGTGCAACTGTAGCTCCAACAGCATCCAGTCAAGCACAGTCTACCCCCAACGCACCAATTTTTGACTTTTACAGTGGGATACCAAAAAAGCCCTCTCCTTTTTTGCAGCAAACAGTAGCAAGATTTGAGAAATATCTTGTAGAATGCCAGCAATGGGTTGAAGAATTGGAGCAGTTGATGGCCTTAGATTCTGACAGGAATTCTATGAACTCTAGTTCATCTTTGTTGCAGTCTCTTCCAAAAGTCATGTCAAATGTGCATAGCTTTTTTGTTCATGTTGCCGCAAAGGTAATGGCAAGTGTAACTTTTATAATGATGAGGGCTTCTTAAGATTTGATGGAAGTATCATGCTTAGTCAGAAGGGAGTAAAAGAGTAAAAATGACTAGGAGTACTTTGCCGTCTTTGTTATGCTTATTATGACTAAACAAATATGCATTATATACTTGAAGATTCTGGCGCTGCCTTTCTTTTCATGTTGCTGCAAAGGTAATGGGAAGTGGAACTTTTTGTAATGGCAAGGGCTTCTTAAGATTTGATGAAAGTATCATTCTTAGTCAGAAGAGAGTAATAAGGAGTACTTTGCCTTCTTTGTTATGTTTATTTTGACCAAACAAATATACGTTATGTATGTCCTTGTAGCTTCTAATACAGTTGAAGTTCCTCATTAATTAGTTTTGTGCCACATAGTTATTATCAGAGAGCATCATAGTATTAGTTGATTTCTGATATACTTTTGAGGCAGCAAAAAATTATAACACTGCATGCAAATACCATTTGCTCCAGAATTCTAGTAAAGTTGCATGTGAAATGTTTGTGTACCTTATTTTCATAGTCTAGCTTATACTTTTACTTTTGGTTGCTGTGATTTTAAGGGAAAATATCTCTGTACTTTCGGTAAACCAGGTAGAGAGCATTCATCAGTACATTGAATCAATGAAAACAGCATACTTGGCTGATCAGCGCCGTCGAGGGGATGGCAGCGATCCTTTTCTTGAGGCTGATCGGCGGGAAACAGCTAAACAGGAGGCAGCTGCAAAAAGGGTACATCCAACTCTGCATTTGCCCACAATTTCACAACCATCAACTCAAGTAGCAGGATTGATTTCCAGCTCAGCAGCACCTGGGGTATCTGGTACACTACAAATGTCATCTGCAGTTTCTTCTGCCTCAGCTGGAAGTGGATCATCACTCTTTGCTACCCCATCCGTTGCTGCTTCATCTTCTTCCCTATTCACTACGCCAACAACATCAGCTCCAGTCTCCTCTTTGTTCGGAACATCTGGTGCTTCCCCTCAGACTTCACTCTTTGGGCCCTTGTCTACTTCAACTCCAGCCTTTAGTACTCCGTTATTTGGTTCTACCCCCGCTTCTGGAGTTTCGACTTTTGCAACTCCTTTTGCTTCAGGTATGTTTCCCCAGCCTCAATAATGACATATTTTTACAATGTAAAGTTTCTATATGATCTCTTTATCAGAAAAGCTGGATTACCCCTCCATAGAAAGTATTATAGCTTCCATAAAGATAATTATATAACCTTTATGACACCACTCCATTACTAAGGTAATTCTAAACAACTTTCACAATTTTAAAGAATTCAAATCCATCTATATTTTAACTTTGAAACAATGTTTGCTTTATTAAATTAACTTTTGAACCATTACTCCATAATGTCCTTCAACTAGGACTAATATAATTCACTAGCCAAAAAACAACATATCTGTGTAATCCGACAAGTGGGTTTGAGAGGGTAGGGTGGGTGGGGTGTATACAGAACTTCTCCCTACCTTTGTTGGGTAGAGGTTGTTTCTGACAGACGCGACTCAAGAAAACTCACGTTTCAGAACAAGTTTGAAAAAAAATGCACGAAAAAGAAGTTATGAAGAAAATACTGAAGAAAGAGAAATACTGACAGAGAGAGTAGTTACTGAAGAATTATCCCTGCCACTATTTGGTGGACAATATGGAAAGAGAGGAACATTAGAGTTTTTGAGAATAGGGAGAGTAGTTCGCAACAAGCCAAACTGAATTGTATTTTGACTGTGTTTTTGGTGTAATTAGATTTGCCCTACTGATGTTGTCTCTATCATTGATGTCATAGATTCATCACAGGGAAAGGACAGTACTTTTAGAGTTCCTTGTGTAAATATGGTTTTCAATAAAACCTATGTACTGATTTTACAAAAATAGAAACACTTATCAATTTTAAAAAGAAAAGAAAAGTACTGTTGGTAAAATAGTACAGATAACGAAAGTAAAGGAAATAACGGTATTAGTAGAATTGAAGAATAAGCTAATACTAGCATAATACTAATAATGCTGGCAAGGGAGCAGATAAATTGCTCTAGACTAGGACCCTACTCTACCGAGAGAGAGAGAGAGAGATCACTTGTCTACCTACTATCCATCTATCCCGATTCTTGATCTCCATGCTTTCCTATCTAAGTCATGTCCTCGGTGAGCGGATGATGTGTCATTTCGTGTCTAATCATTTCTCTAATTCTTCCTTGGACTAGCTCTACCACTTCTCAAACTTATCACCGTCAACCTCCCACACCTCCGCACTGAGAGTTAAGCTCCTCTTTCACATGGCCGAATCATCTCAACCTTGCTTTCCACATCTTGTACACCACAAACGCTACTCCTGCCTTGTCTCGTATATCTTCATTTCTAATATTGCCCCTCCTAGTATGCTCCACATTTATCTAAACATCCTCATTTCTAGTACCTTCATTTTCTGAATTTGAGAGTTCTTGACTGATCTAGTCAAATATCATCATATAAGATAAACCTGATGGATTACTAATATACCAAATACTGATGTATAACCACAGTTTTTGTTGGTGATTTTAGGTTTGTGGTTAATACAGTTTTAGAAGATTCTCTTTCTTTTGATGAAAAACCTAATGATTCTGAATGTACACTGTCATGTCAGTTTTTCAGATTTATTTTGCCTTTTAATAAGTCAATTCCCTTTGATGATTCACCTTTTGTTGAGGTGGCCTACTGTATAAAGGAGTCTCAAGAAATTTCTTGCGTAACTGTTTTTCCTGAGGAATTTACTTTGAGTAGTTAGGTTTTTCCTTTAAGGGAGTTTTCTCTAAATGCTTGTACTTTTGGTGATTTATTACAACACAATATATTTTCAAAAAGAGATTGTTTTATAATCCAAACTCTTCTATCCCGAGAATCTGCATTCTTCTAATTTTCTTTGCAGATTTTTTTGAATCTGGTAATAGTAAATTTTGTTTACTGATTTATGCCTTATTGTTGTTCTTATGTTCATGAAGGGGCTGCACTAGCATCAGGGGCAAGCTTTGGGACTCAATCTGTGAGTATACATGTCCTCATATATTGGCTCTTTCTTGTTTATGCCTTGACAAAAAGGAAAACACTTGTCACCTATCCTCAAGCATGGAATGAAGAAAATGGAAGTCTAAGTAGAGTAGAGGATTAGTTTTATTTGGCTATGTTGGTTAATTAATCTGCTGTTCTATTAGATGCTTTTATAAAGCGTAGCTTGTTTATTACCAGTTCTGTGGCAATCCAATCCTGAAATTTTGTTCAATGTTAGGATGCTTTTTCAAAACTTTTGCTGCTTTGAGCTTTCTATATGATTTTTTTTCTTCAAAATTACCATGGTTTGGGCTTATGACTTCCATGTTGGAGGTCATAAGTTCGAAACCCCTTGCCAGGCACCAACGAAAGCAAGGGGTTCGCTTTTTGGGTCAAGCTCGTCGCACTTGGCTTGCCTGGTGCGAGTTACCTCTCCTGTGTGGTTTGAGAGTTATTGCACAGGAGCGACGGTTTATCCTGTGCGCATCCAAAGGGTAGCGGCTGTGGGTTCTCCTTGTTATAAAAAAAAATCGCCATGACTCATGACTTGGTTTTTTAATAAAAGAAAGAAAAACATACACCGCAAATTGTTTGAATCTTTATTGACAATTTTTTAATTTGACAAGGACATCAAAACTCAGTAATGATGCAATCCTAATGGGCATAGACATTTTATGTACTGCCTCATGGTTGCTGAAATTGATTTACAAACCTCTGGTTCAAATTGTTTCATCATTTGTCTGGTATGTGCTGTAGCAACACTTTGGCATTGATAGATTCATATTCCTAAATAGAAGGTAGTGTCTTTCATAATATTTCATGAAAAGAAATATGAATGTTTTTGTTTGTCAATTAGCACATACTTCATTTTGGTATTATTTAATAAAACCTTAACAAGGTAGGTGCTTATGACTTCTAAAAATGCTCCAGTTCTGATGCCTATCTTTGTTCTGTATCATTCTTTTTGGCAGAAGAGTAGAGCAAAAAGTCGTACAGGCAGACGCTAGCAAATGTGTTTGGTAATTCAGACATCTACTGCCATCAATATGAGATTCTGAATGGATGGAAATTTCTTGGCTGCAGCAACACTGGTTACCTGTCACAGTAGCCTGTCGATGCTCAAGCATTTTGACAAATCATAAAATAATGCAGTTTATCTACCTACAGTTTCATTGTTGTAGACCACTATTTCTGCAGAGATCTACTATCAATAGGGATGTTACGGCCATGCTACTTTTCATTTACTTAATTCTCCTGATCTAGTGTATTAAGCTTGATTTTGTACTCGAGTCTCTTCTAGATGATTTCAGTTGTCCTTTGTAGAAATGAAACAGGTTATATTTGTGCAAACACTTGAGATTTGTAGAGACAATTTTGCCCTTGAATTAAGCCCTCTTCATATGGTTTCACATGCCTTAAGGTATATTTATGTTTTACGAGACACGAAGGAGAAGAAATACGGAAGCAGTAATACCTTGTTAACTGATTAATACCACACGATAAAAGTTAGTTTTTCATCTGTTGTAAATGTATGCGTAGAAAATAATGGTTGACGCCTAAGGCTAGAAAAAAGAGGATGAAATTATCTGTACTCTTTGAACTTAAAGAAACAGCCTCTCAAAGAGTTCAATGAGCAGTCATTCTGATTCTAACTAATGGAGGCTAGATCCTGCTCCAACAGCCATTGCATTGTAGCATAAATTGATCTGCTTCTGAATGTGTTAAATTTCCTTGTAATCTATGCAACTCATCTCTTATTTCATCATACTGTGGATGTGAATGATCACTAGAAGAGAACACATGAGTATTGTTCATAACCTCTAACCAGCTTAAACCAGGATCTTTTTCCAACAGAAGTCCCCTTAGTTTTCTCCTAATCTCTGAAACATCGGCCCATCTACCGGTCGAAGCAAATAAGTTGGAAAGCAGTACATTTGTTGCACTGTCTTCTGCATCCATCCCCAAAACCTGCTTAGCAATACGTATTCCTATTATCTGGTTTCCTTTACTTAAACAGGAGCTCAGTAAAATTCTCCATAGTTGAAGACGTTCAACACCAAAGGGTGATTCCATAATAACATTCTCAGCCTCCTCCAGCAATCCAGCTCGACCCAACAAAGTGATCATACAAGAATAATGCTTCAGGCTTGGTTTTAAACCATTTTCTTTCATATAATTCCAGAAATATATACCATGGTTGACCAAACCGCTGTGGCTACACGCTGCAAGCAGAGAGATAAATGTTACATGATCTGGTTTTAGGCCATGTTGTAATATATCATTGAACATCTTAATTGCCTCCTCTGCCTTCCCATGGTAACCATATGCTCCAAGCATGGAGTTCCAGCATTTTAGATTAGGCATGAGGACACTGGAAAACGTAAGCTCTGCAGCTGCTAGGTTTCCAATTTTAGCATACATATCAACCAGACTCCCGCAAATGGTCATCTCAGCAATATAGCCTGTTTTGACAGCCAAGGAATGAATCATCTCACCCTGCCTAATAGTTGCCACTTCAGCACACACACTTAAGGCGCTGGTAAGGGTAAATTCATCAGCCTTGTGGCCTTCCTGTAACATCGCAAGGAAAAACCTAATAGAGCTCTCAGCATTACCATTCCTACAATGTCCAGCAATCATCTCAGTCCAAAGGACAACATCCTTATCAAGGACGTTAATGAAAACCTTCTGAGCAGACTCAACTTCCCCATTGCAAAAGTACATTGATATAAGTGTGCTTGCAACAAATACATTTATACTGAGCCCCACCTTCTCCACTTGGCCGTGGAGTGGTTTCCCAAAATCAGCTGCTGGAAATGCTCCTACAGCAGAAATTGCAGCTGCAAATGTATATTCATCAGGGGCGAAACAAGAAGATTGTCCAAATTGGATGAAGATCCTCATTGCCATCTCTCCATCTCCATTCATTGCATACCCCGATATTATTGAATTCCAAGAAACCAAACCCGGCTTCTTGATTTTTCTGAAGATTTTCAAAGCTGTTTCATTATCGCCACAACTAGAATACATGTCCAGCAGCGCATTATACAGGGGCAAGTCAAGTTCAGTTCCTGAAACAATTACTTTAGAGTGAGTCAACTCCCCAGAAAGATAGTCTCTTAATCTGCTACAAGCACTCAACAATGTTGTATAAGTGAAATTCGTCGTAGCAACTCCGGTCCTCAACATGGTGCCCAACAGCTGAAGGCCTTCCATGGTCTTACCATTTTCCAAATATCCGAAGAATAGAGTATTCCAAGCCACTGTATCTTTAGCAGGCATGTAGCAAAAAACTTTCTCTGCACAATCCAAGACTCCACAATTTGAGTACATCCCAAGAATAGAGGTTTGAACGCACACATCGTAAAAAAATCCAAACTTTATACACTGGGAGTGAAGCATCGAGCCTAATACCTGATTCTTGACGCCCGAACACGCATTTAAAAGGCTAGTAAAAGTCAGCCCATTTGGTCTCAGGTACTCACTTTGCAATTCAGCAAACAAATGGAAAGCCCAATGGGCAAGGTGGTGGTATCGAGAATAGGCGGAAATGAGGGCGTTGAAAGAGACGATGTTTCTGTGAGGCATTTTGTCGAACAGGATATGTGAGTCTTGGATATACCCACATCGAGCGTACATTGAGAGAATGTTGTTGAATACATAAGGAGATTTGGAGGTGTCGGGTATGGAAGTGAGGATGAGGGCATGGAGCTGGCGTGCTTTGGTAACTGAAGTTATGGAGGCGCATTTATTGAGGAGAAATGCTGCTATGGGAAGAGCCTCCTTCAATGGCGGCATAAGTTGGTAGCTCTTGTTACTCCATGGAAGCCACTTAGAGCAGGGATTAGATTAAGGTGTTTCAAACTTTCTGTTTTCTCAAGCAGTGAGCAAATTTTGTCTAAATTTGTAATCCTCGTGAATGTAAGTTATCTTAAATATGTCACGTATAAAATTAAAAATAATATAGTCAAATTATAAGGAGAAAATAGAAAAGAAAGATCGAGTGGAATCAAAGAAACTAGCAAGCTGATCTTAATGTGGAATTCGTATCGAGTAGACCTCATTATTGTGAGAATTCTTAATTCATGAATTGTAGGTAGAGATTTATGTAATCACAAATGGATTGGGTTCTCACTCTAAGCCAATATCAATAATTTTAAAAAATCACAGACATTTAGTGCATTCATTCATTTTTTTTTTCTAATAGGCCAACTCAAAGAAGGCAGTTGTTTTTCATAGATTTTCACTACCTTGTTGTGCAAAAATGGGATATGTACTTGCAATGGATGTCTGAGTATTGACGTCATCACCTACAACTCTTTTCTTTGTCAGAGACTTCCACAAAATGAAAATAGGTGACATCATCATATTTTTGTTCCCTGATTTACCATGGACAGCGTGATGTAGAACGAGACATCATCCCAGTAAAGTCTAACAAAAGGGGAAAAGAACTTCTCTCATTTGGATAAGCCACTCGTGCATGATCTACTTGTAAAAAGAGAATCATTTTTGTAAAAATAGACTAACAAAGAAAATAGATTATTCTATTTTAAATCTGAAAAAAATACTTAAGTATGACATAGTTATCTTCGTTTACCCAACTTGAGATCCATTTAACTAAATAGTGCTCTCCAAACGAATTGTTAAGGTAATGCATATTCATAGAGAAAAAAAATTTTAGAATATAAATTGAAATACTATTTTTCATTTTTTATTATTCTCAAATAATTTTTGAATATATAAATAATTTAAAATAAAATAATAAATATGAATAATTTACTCTTGCGAAAGTATCACTTAGAAAATATAAATGAGGAACAAAAGTGAAATAAATCTACAACACTCCTCTTAACTTTGAGTAATTTACTTACTCCTATTTTGGCAATATAAAAGAAAGACCAATAATTCACTTATTTTGAAATGAAATATTAGATTATTCTGTTTTGTTTTCTTGCTCGGTCAAATATATAAGTGCAAAATAATTTATTTTTGGCATGATATGCTAACGATGCATTTAATATTGATTTATGTGATATATATGTTCTCCAATTTATATATAGTTGTACAAGAAAACACACGTAACCTTCATATTACATGTAGAATTAGTGGCGAAACCAGGATTTTCTCTAAGGAGTTCAAAATTTTAAGAAGTAGATACATAAATTAATCAAAAGGGATTAGATATTTATTATATATAAATAAAAAATTATTTTTACTATATATAAATAACATAATTTTTCACCGAAAAAGATTCGGATAAATCGCTTGTGACTCTGCCACCATTAGAATACAAATTTTCATGTAAATTACATTTATTTATTTAATTTTATATAAATTTATGTGTCTATTTATATACTTTCAATATTAAAAAATATTAATATGTGCAAATATCAAAATCAAACAAACATTTATCTGTTATGCCATTTATCAAAAAAGTAATTTATTAAAATTAATATTTTAATTTCAGCTTTTCATATGAGATGATTAAAATTAAAAAATTAAAAAATATTTAATATAATTTTAATTTAAAATTAGTGTCAAATCAAATTGGATTAATTTTTTTTAAAAAAAGGGATGCAGCACTAGTTTAATATGTCGAAGCAGAAGAAGAGATGGCTTCGCCTTGTATTGCTATGGAGGTGGGTTCATTCTGAAGTTGAAATTTTAAATGGCTAAACAGTTTATGGAGAAAAAGCAAGTTATGGGGAAGGAACACTCACGCCTCTGTTCTCTAATTGGCCGTTACCTCCCTTCTTACACTGTAAGCTCAGTTTTGCCGCCTCCTGATTCTTACTTGCTCTGTCTCTCTCTTTTTTCTTAAATTGAAAATGGAACTTTACTCCACTGCAGGAAACTGGGTCTGCTTCGTTAACCAAGGAAATGGTGAAAGAACTTTTAATTGCTCTCTCACAGGTTTTTCCTTTATTTACCAATCCCTCTATTTTAGAAAATTCTGGGATTCTGGTCTTGATTTTTTCGTGCGGTCCTATGGTTCAATCGAGGCTGAGTTGATTGATTGGACCGTCCCAACTTTTAGGTTTATACAGAAATTAAGTGGTGGATGAAGGAAGATGAGTCCGATGACAGCTCTGTAAGAATTTTTCTCTGTGTATCAGTTGGTTGTGGAATTGTGATTTTGCTTGGAATTATATTAGGGTACATTGTTTGTTTGTGTAAATGTATTAGCAGGACATGGCGGGAAGTTCTCTTCGTGGAGGTCCAATAATCCCCGAGTCACATGCTGCTAATCATCATTGTTTAACTAATGTTATTGAGGTCTTGGTAAGTTTTTTTCAAGTCAAATACCCCATTATGAGATATGTCACATGGGTTTCCAATCTTTGTATGACTTTTTGCGTGGATTCACAAAATGGTTACTTGGATTCATGTCGGCAACATATTTGGTAGTGCAGTTATGTGTATCAAATACTACTCTGAAGCTAAAGTAGCAACTTAATGAGACCCTCCTCCCTCTGAGCTAGCTTTTGTGGTGTGATTTAGACCCAAAGCCTAATTTTATAAATTAGCATCCCTATGTTATTCAATCTCCTGCCCAGTTTAGAACTTTCTGGACAATAATTAAGATCAAGAATTTAAGCTCAACTTGACCAGTCCTGGAACTCTGCTACAATTCTAATAAAGAATAATCTGATATGGATCCCAGTTGCTCAGGCTCTAGTAAACTAAGATTTCATCTCATTTTGATCAGTTTCAAGTTCAGTTCCTCCCTCTTATAATGGTGCATTTGTTGTTTTGTTTGAAATTACTTTTAATTCAATCTTACAACTGTCTTGGGATTTCTTATCTGCAGATGGCCGTGGTTGCGATGGAGAATCCATATCTCAATCACCTAGTTGGCAATATCCTGGTGTCTGTTTCTGATGTTTTGGTTGAATCTGTACGTGATAAGACAGTGGTTCCAAAGTCACTACATAGGCAGTTCTTCGTTTTGACGTCTTGTGTTTCCTAACAAGTTCTATCTTGCAGGAAAGCTGTTGGGGTGAATATATCAATTTACTGTATCTTTGTGTGGAAGTTTCAATTTTTAATGGTCTTTCTTCTGTGGGACATACAAAGGAGGTCAAAGACTTGAGTGGGGATCCATCACCTTCTTCTTTATTGAAGCTCAGCCTGAAAAGTGCAAGTTGGTCAACGGCAACTGTTGTCATGAGAGTTCTACACAATGTACTGAAACAGTTGAATCTGGATCTTATTGATCAAGTTTTCAACATTTACTTGGAGGCTACCATTTCTTTTATCTCAAATGTTCCGTGGAATTTGTTGTCGGAGGTTTACCATGTTAAAGGGGACTCCAATTCAGACCATTTGCTTCAAATGCAAGAAGAAAAACCAAAGTCAATACTAATATTTCAGGGATATCTTCTCCGGTTACTCTGTTCGTTGGTTAAAAGTGGCTGGACAGATGCTGCTGACATCGCTTCAGCAGAGCATCCATTTATATTTGAAATAAAAAACCTGCTTCCAAGACTTCTGTCATCATGCCTTAGTAATGGACAGTGCTCTGCTAATGTTGCGATATGTCAATATCTTAAACATAAGATGTTGGTATGAATTTGTTCCCAACTCATTCTCATTCATAAGCATCTTTTATAAAATGGTTCAGCTGCTAAGACAAATTTGGTCGAACCTAGTGACTTTCATTGGAAATACATGGGTATTTTCCATGATATATATTTGATTTGGATGTCGGATACTGCTCTCGAACATTTAATTCAAAGAAACTTCTGTAGAAGTGGGTTAATTTTCTCCCTTCATGGGTGTGGATAGCCAGTCATTATGTTTTTTTCCAACTCCGCTCCCCCATTTGTTATATGCTTTCTGTTGGAGCATATCGTTACTTCTCTAGCACCAGTTGAGACTCAGTTTAGGTACTGATTCTGCTTTTTAATTGCGCTATTGTTCTTTCTGCTTTATACTAACTATGGTTTACTCTTATCCAATAAGTACAAACTTTACGATGGAATCTAAACATTCTTGGGGACAGTGAAGGTATATCAAGATTTGATGGTTTTCTCTCAGCCAGTGTTTCACTAATGTTGGCGGTGTAGGGATCAACCTATTTTTAACTTTTTTTTTTGGAAAGTGATAAATGTAAATCAACAAACCCTTCGGGGTGGCCCAGTGGTTTGGGTTTGGGACTCTTCCATGTTGGAGGTCTCAAGTTCGAAACCCCTTGCTAGCGAAACCAAGGGGTTTAACTTGTGGGTCCTGGTGCGGCTTACCTCTCCTGTGTGGTTTGCGCGATATTGCATAGGAGCGGGGGTTTACCCTGTGCGCGACTAAAGAGTAGCGGCTATGGATTCCCCTTGTCATTAAAAAAAAAAGAAGCAAATCAACAAACCAAACCACCTATTTGAAGGCCATGCTAGTCAAGGTTATATGATCATGAGACCTTTTATCATGCTGAGTATGCCTCTCCTACTGAATTCCTTTCTTAGTCTGTGCAGCTAATGCTAATGGCAGGGTTATGAAATGACTCACCTGCTTTTGTGAAGTAGTGGAATCTGGTCCGCTATTTGCTCTCTGTTTCAGTATCAGTTGGGCAATAGCTGTTGATCTTTACTCCAGAATGGCCCTTTATCCCATTCGGTATATATGAAAGTGACTAACAGAATATCTTTAAGGACATTGGGAAAATTAAGAAGTCACTCTATCTATATCTGTAAACGTTCTGTTCAATTTGAATCCATTTCCTTCTAATACTAAATAATTCGCCTTTTGAGACAAATCAGGGGTTCTCTACACCTAAAGGTTCTCTAAATCTCACATCTACTTGTGCTTTATTTAATATTTTGAGGGATTTACCCTTCTTAGATGTTGCATTCAGTCTATAATGTTACAATTAGGTGGATCTAATGAGGGGTTCTTGTTCTTTGCTTTTGCTCTAATAATCATCTCTTCCGAATATGCTCCTTATGTTGTTTACAATGGCATAATAGTTAAATTTAAAATTTTATTTGAAAATAGCATGCCCTAATGTGATCATTATCTGAGTTGAGTTTGTGGTTGCATTAACTGTACATTTTGCAGATACTCATGATTCGACTTAGTAACCAAATCCATTGGGACCACTCAATTGCAATTCTGTGGTTGGATCTTATCCACACATACTTTCAAGATGTATTAACTCAGCCTATGGAGGGGCACAAGTTTGTTCTAGATAAATATCTCGAAGGTTCTCCATTTGGGGCAATGACATTTGATATGGGGAAAAAATGGATTTCATCGAAACATATACAACGGCTGTCTATTTTCCTTTTCCTCAAATGTTCCTCTAGTTTACTGAATATGAAAGAGACAACTGATCAACATTATGCATGTAAAAATCTTAAGTCTTGCTCAAGCTTTGACATGAATCCCAAGTGTTGCAGTAGAAGGAAAGCTTTGCTAGAGCTCCATGAGTGGCTCAGAGAGCTTCTCCCTGGTGATTGTTTTATTGACCATGATATGTACTCTGAGAAATGCATGGACTTTGTTGCGTCCTTCTTGCAGCTATATATGCAAGAGGTTTGTGCTCTTGCTCACAATGACTCTTTTGTTTTGACTTGTTCATTTGTTTCAGGACCTCTAAATAAATATTTGGATTGGCTTTTATAAATTCATGATCATATCTCATTTTCAAGGTTTGATAAATTTTATAACTGTCAGTATGAGATAAGCTGGACAGTAATAAGAGGAGAAGTGGGGATATTTTAAGTCTTAGTTACTAAGAAATCATAGAGAGTGTTTAAGTTCTCCCTATGGTACTTCGGTTGACCAAGAATGGGGTACAAAATCCTGTTCATGCAGTTGCTTTAGTGCTCTGCACCTCTTTCATTTTTCCACCTTCTGTTAATTTTTTCCTCAAACATTTTTGGATGAACCATGACTATATCCGGATAACTGATTCTTACACTTAGTGAGGTTTTGATGTTTATTCCTTATTGATTAGCCTGACCCAAATCCATCATTCGCTCAGTGTTTGTTGTCTAAGAATTAGAGATTCAACTTAATTCTTGGACTTCCGATGATTGAGAATTGCCTACACTTGGCTTCCAAGCTTTATCGATTGAATTGATGCTTGGTGCCATTTTGACTTGGCAGGGTGTTTAATAAAAATGGGAAGACTTTTGAAACTTGTGGTCTAAAATCATCCATAGATATTTATGTGGTTGAAAATAATTTCATCAAGGATAAAAAGGAAATGTTAAAGTTAAATTGTTTCTAATTCTACTTAGCTGACATTCTTTTCGGGACGGACTACAGAGCAAAGGGTGTCACATAAAAATGAGACAGAGGGAGTATTATTTTTCAACAACAACCAAAAAAAAAAAGAGGTTTGAGAATTGCCTATTTCTTACAAAATGGTTTCTGGCTTGCGTCTAGATTTTAGTATACTTCCTACTATGGTAGGGTGTCCAGGAATAGAGCTCTGCTAAAACTTCATATTTGGTTAATTTGATTCATCTGATTTTGCATTTTGGAAGCTCTTTGTGACACAAAGCTCACTTGCCATCCTTGTATGATGAAGTACCAGTGGATGTCTTACTAAATGTTTACTGGTCCAGCTGTCTTCACTTTTCTGACTTTCTTTTACTACTGTTAAATTGTAGGATGATATTCTATTTGACATGCTCTTGCAAATGTTATGCTTGCCATTTTACTCTGAAAAGTGAGTTGAATGTATATTTGTTAATTTTAGAGATGATGTGAAGTTGTATATGGCGGTTATTTAGTGCTTCATGTTGTATGTAGGTTTACTAATGAAGTATCTTTGTTAGATGATGAAGTGAGAGAGTTTTCTCTGATCTCACACCTTTTTCACCCAATACATTTCTTTCACCTATTCTTGGCCGGAGTAAGTACAAAACATCCCTTTGTGCATTTCTTTCTATTCCTTCCTTCTGATGTCAAGATCGAAATACTGAATAATTACCCGTGCTGAGTAGTTTTGCTATGTTACCTTCCTCACAGATACACTATGATCATCAAGTTCTTCTTGATTATCTTATCTCAAAAGACACAGGGGCTAGTTCTGCTGAATATCTGTTGAGGTACTTACCCAGACTTTGTATTTTAGTTTCTTCTATAGTATTTGGACATGGCTATAAGATCTATAAGCATCAAATATGTGTACCAAGTATGGTGTTTTGACAGGCTCAACCTTTATATGAGTAAAGCATACTAAGTATGGTGTTTTGACAGGCTCAACCTTTATATGAGTAAAGCATACTAGTTCCAAATTTGCAAACCATCTTTTTCTCCCAATATTTAAGTGGGATGAACGTAAAATGATTCGACATAGAATCATAACTAATCTTAGTCCATGTAACGAGTTCCAACTGTACCATGTAGCATATTCAGAATTACTAGAGTTGTAAGCTCTTCGTAGAACACGACTCCCTCTGTGTTTGACTAGGCATGGAATTTAACAAAGAAAGACTTTTGAAACTTGTGCTCTAGACCAAGTCATAGACATTTGTGTGGTTGTAAATCATCTCATAAAGGATGAAATGAGAATTTAAAGTTAAATGGTTTCTAAACATAGAAAGGTGTCATTCTTGGGATAGACTAAAAAGGAAAGTGTGCCGCATAAATTGGGATGTAGGGAGCATCATTTTGATCCTACAAAAGATCCACAAATCCTCTTATGAATTAATTTGTTCTTTCCCAGTATATTCCTAAAAAACAAAAATGTAACCACGTGTTCCTCCATTTACATTAAACATTGCATATTCATTTCTCTGATAATTGCTCCAAATTTAAATCATATATTCAATTTTTGAGAAAGGGGACGACATTAGCCCCTCCTAAACAAAATATGTTGACTTTATCCATGTCTGATGTTGCAATCTAATTTGTACCTGCATCCTCATAGGTGTCTGCGTAAGGTATGTGATTCCTGGAACATATTTGTCGATTTTTCATGGAGCAGAAAATGTTATAGCAGAAAAAGAAAAAAGTTGTCAACAGATGATTGTAACTCTAGGGGAGAGATATCAGTTGTGCCGATTGGTGTTGGTGGAGATATTTTACCACCTGACAGCAAACGCAAGATAGCCTACGAATCTCGCAATGAGGACTATGTAACTCAGATATTACCATTTGAATGTGCAAGGAGCTGCCTTTTTCAACTTAAAGCATCTATTGAAAGCCTTCACCAAAAGAATCTGTTTCCTTATAATCCACAAGTGCTACTACGTCGGTATGTTTGTTTGGCACATTTGGGGACTTTTTCATTAGTTTCTATTGCATTGCATCAGACTTTGGAACTCCATAATATATTTATTATTTCTATGTCATGTTTCCTAGTAACAGGAGTTCTTTTAAACTTGTAATTTGCTTAAAGTAAGTCAAGTGTTTGTTTAATGTTTAGATTGGGTTCATTGGATATTCTTCACAGTTGAGCAATTCTTACTTTGATGTTTTAAATTTTTATTTGCAATTATTTCAAAACTATTTTGCTAGAATCATGCATGCATTTCAAGAACATTGTATCAAGTTGTAGGACTGGAGTGCAAGCGCATTGTACTCATAATGGCTTGTGATCAAAATTCAAAATATTAATGATGTCTGGTTTTGAAATACCTGAGGTGAATGTACTGTAGAATGCAAGTGGAGGGAGTGTTTTTTCCTCTCTTTTATAGATCAAAATTCAGCAACATTGTTATTCTTCAAGCTACTATTTATGTTATTTTTCTGGTTGGTGTTTCGTTCTAAATTTGCAGAGAATCTGTCAACAAGTTCTTAATAAGGAGGTATTTGTTTGAAAATTTTCAAAAAACAGAGTTCGCGAAAGAACTTGAGTTTTCGCAAACTCTTTTTGTTTGAGTTGTTTTTGTGAAAGAACTTTTGACTTTTCTGTGAACTCTAAACTTTGAGGCAGGAAGGTGCGTTGCCATCCTTCAATTCAAGCCAATTTTTCGAGGATTGATGTCTCATTCATCATGTTCGTGTTTATCAGCTGTTCTTTGTTCATGCTTTTCTGATGTTTGAACACATTTTTGCTACTGATGTAAATGATCTTGATATTTTAAGAATTTGTTGTTCATATATTGGTTGTTGGTTAAAGAAAAATATTTTTTTTTTCTGTTTGGGGGGACTGGGGACAGCCTTGGTGCAACAGTAAAGTTGCTCCTTTCCTTTGGCGACCCAAGGGTCAAGATTCAAGGTGAGGCAACAGCTTCTATGCATAAGTGTAAGGGGAATGCTGTGTACAGTAAGCTCATTCTCCCCAGAGTGTCACTAGCCAGACGTTACTTCGTGCGGGGTTAAGTCCTTTCGGGAAAGGACGGATGGGGAGGCAACTATTGCTACCAAAAATTAATTAATGCTCTTCATTGCAGTTTGACGCGATTTCAGGAACTCAGTGGAGATTATGGACCATAAAAGCTCGTCGCTGTTCTATCGCCTTGAAATCCACGTCCTATCAACTCCTCCATGCCAACTCGACGCTGATTAGTTGAGAATGACTGCAACTTGGAAGGGACGTATCTCTGGACTCATTGGAGCATTATGTGGCTTAGACGTGAATCCTATACTAGCATTCTTGACTTTTGAGGTGAGTTTTCCGAGTTTTGAGTATGGGAATGTGTAACACATTTTTGGACTAGAAGGATGAATACTCTTAAATGTCGACAGGAATTTCTCATCAAGTACCTTTAGGGAAGCCTAGGTCAAAGGGCTCGTGGATCTTTCGCAATTGGTGTCAATAGTAGTTAATCTCTTGCTGTGTGATTATGATATTTGGAGACTATTAGAAGTTAGAATTCCAAAATAAAAATGTGTGGAATTTGTTACATTTGTTATTCTTTTCCATTTAAGAATGATTCATGATCATTCCATTGGAACCTAGACACCCTACTTGTTAAAGACAACCTTGGCATTTTCTCAGAATAGTATTAAGAAAAGCTTCTGCATAGTGTTGTTTTGTATCAATTCCTGTTTCTTCAAGGAAGAAGTTTTATGATAAACTGGAAAAACTGTAGCTGTTCCAATAGCAGTAGTTGCAGAAAAATTTCTGAGTAAACTGATTCTGAGAGATTTGTACCAATAGATTCACGTTACTATTTAAATTTTGTGCGGAAATGACCTACTCCCTCCTCTTTACTTGTCCATTATACTTCCTTTCACTATTAGATGTTAATTTTTTTGGGAAAAATTTTACAAATTTCATAATTTGGGACAATAATCTCGGTTTATCCCGATCCTTTTCAAAATTACAAAAATCCCTTAAAATGTTGCTTCTCGGGATTCACTTCTGAAGCATGATTCATACACGCTGATTCATACAAATCAGTTGAAATAAAAACGGAAACTGATTTAAATTCCTAAATTTAAGCTGAATAACAAGTCTCGCTACCCACAGACAGATATCTTCTTCTTGCTTCATTCCTTTATAAGTTGCAATTTGCGTATTCTGGCAATCTTGGTTCTTATCTATTCG